>JAFIRS010002238.1:0-238209 GCA_018342105.1 Gonioctena quinquepunctata | reverse complement strand
AACGTTGGATAGGCAGAGAGGACCTCAACCTTGGCCTCCCAGATGTTCAGACTTAAACCCCTTGGACTTTTGCATCTGGGATCAACTGAAGTCCTTGGTTTATACGACCCCCATTGAATGTGTGAATGATTTAAGGAATCGCATCAATGCAGCCTGTGAGACAATCCAAAACACACCAGGAATATTTCAACGTTTGCGCCAGGCTATGAGACGAAGACTTGATTTCTGTCTAATGGTTGGAGGTGATCATTTTGAGCAGTTTTTATAACTCCGTTCCATTTGATCTTGTTGCCGTTTCCTTGTTGTAATACACATAATTTTGTTTGGAAGGTATTTTTAATTTGATATTCTAATAAAACAAAACATGGTACTAGTACATGCCTACATTAAAAGTGAAAACAAGCGAAATAATTTTAAAATACTACGATTGTAGTCACAAGTTGTACAAACAAAAATTGACAGAATTTTTCAATTCCATTTACATAAGATCCATTCATGCACAATGCTGTATTTTATTTTTTTATTAGGAAACTATTGCTTTTACGGACAAAACACAGGAGTTAAAACAGTTTTACAATAAATGGTTTTTTTCAACCCATTTTTTTATCGAAAAATTTTGTTTTGTTACAAAGTTCTGATAAAAATGGAATAGGGGTTGCATGTTTCCCCCATTTTAAAGATCACAAGAACAAAATTTAAAAAAATTTCATTGGTAGAACATGCCCACAAAATGCAATTTCTTCAACTCTTCAGCAATTTCAAGAATTTTTTTTTCTTATTTTTGGAAGCGTGTAATTTTTTAAGGAAAGGCCTAAGAGCTTTTGTTTACATGAAAGACCCGTTTTAATTATCGACAAGAAATCACCCCCTAAAAACTTTCGCCCTTATATGGTAACACCCTGTATAACGTCCAAGTGGTTTTTGGGGTGGTATCGGAATATTGAGAGAAAATATAAATATAAACATGACAAACAGTTTCATATTATCAAAAGAAGAAAGAGGAATTCAATAACAGTGAGAAATATGCACATAAAACATTCTCTCACAAATAATCCGTGTAGATTTGTCTCTAAAAATTATGTAGCTCCACAGAGAATATTTCCATCTTTCACATTGAAAAATATTTTTTTAAAACCAAAAAAATTTTAAAAATTCCCGAAGAAGATTGTGGTCCGATTCTATTTGAAATTAGTATATAGGAGTTTCTCGTGTTGACCTTTTGGCATTAAAGTTATGGAATTTTGTGAAAATTCAATAATTTGAGATGGAAGATGAGCATTGTGATTTATGAATCCTAAATATTATTTGGGCGGGTATAGCAATTTAACTTTCTATTTTCTCGGGGTTTCTTCTCCTGGACGTAAAAATTGTTATTTATCTGTTCAAGAATACATTACTGCATACTGGTATTATTATTAAAAAGCTGAAATCTAATTTCATATTAACAAGAAACTCCGAAACTCATACTGACCACACTTAGACAATATAACTGGTTCCATCTTGAAGCTATTAATTCTACAATAGGTCAGAAAAAAATTACATATGAGGCTATCTCAAAATTCAATAATCTACCCGATGATCTAAAAAAATGGAACAATATATTCAAAATCAAAGTAAAAAATACATTCTATCGGAAAGAAATAACTGATTCCATTCATTTTACAACCTCCATTTCTTTTTTTTAAATTATTATCATACGTTCATTAATTTCAAATGTATTATTAATCTCTTTCATTAATAATAATAATATTTATTGTCATAAGATCCAATGGGACATTGACATAGTCAAATGTATAAAATGGCATAGTTCAATAAGTTAAAAAGTTCACGTCATGAAAGGGACATACAGCAACATTACACAAGCATTTTTATAAACATAACAGAAGCTTGATTTGTTTGAAAATATGAACAGGATGTTCATAAAATCAGATGTGGAATCATCTGCGACTGAAAGATAAACTTTAGTCACATCTTCCAAGATAACCTCTTGTGGGTATTCAGTTGAAAAGGAAAATTTCATTGAATAGAAATTTTTCTGTGAATTGAAAATTCATTATAAAAGTTATTTTTGTGAATGTCTAATCAGAAAATATTCACCTGGCTAAAGCCACGCTGGACATTGAACTACATCTGATAGATATTCTGAAAGGACCCTAACTCAAAAGAAAAAATCTGAAATTGAAAATTTGCATTTTTATTCAGATAGTTATTTGATTTTCTATTCCAGTCCTAATTAAGAACTCATATAGATGAATATCTATCAGATGTAGTTCAATGTCCAGCGTGGCTTTAGCCGGGGAAGTAGTTGTTTTCTGTTAGACATTCACAAAAAATAACTTCATTTTTATCGTGGATTTTTCAATTCACAGAAAAATATTTCTATTCAATATTCAATTGAGAATGTTTCCCTTTATAACAGAAGCATTCTTAACCTAAACATTTTCTTAATATAAACAATCGGGTGGAGCTGAGATACTCTTCAACAGAATAGAAACCATTATTTAATTCTATTAATAATGTCTGAATATTTGTTATGTTAATATTTTCCAATAATTTTTTTAATACTATTCAAAATGAATCTGAAACCATGTATAATCTTATACCAGTTAATAACTGTCTGATTATACATATTATTCTATTTTCAAATTTATATGTACCATTTCCATTATATACACAATTATTGTAATCTTAGATATGAAAATAAATATACCAAGAAATCAAAAATATTAAGAAAATATCCGATTTATATTTATGGTCATAGTCTATTCAAAATTGGTAGCTGGGAGTATTAGCAATTTTTTTTGTCAAAACACAAGGATTCAAGATGAGGATTATGAATTTACTGCAGGTAAAGTGCCATGCAAGCGTTTGATTCCGGGGTGAATTAATTGTGAAATCAAACCTACCTAAATTCATGCAAACATTAAAAAGTTGTGTCTTGAAATAAAAGATTGTTTTTAATATTTTTTATTTATTCTTTCTTTTGGTCTGCTGAAGTGATTTCAATAAAAATTAGCTTCTGGTGATATTACAACTGTGTACACCACTGTCGGATTTGAAGCATTACATCGGCCAAATATTCGCCAAAATTTTAGGCACGAACTAGTGGTATAAGAAATAGTTTGTGTTAAAAATATGGGATACATTGTCTCCCTGTTTTGTCAGAATCTCTAGAGAAAAGCTCACCTGTGATTTGTAGCTCAGAGCAGCTATCATTTCTCACCATCGAGTTCATAAAGCTGAGCTTTCTCAGATGAACAAGTTTGGAGAGAGGCAAAGATTTATTTCCAGCTAAAAAGAGTTTAATTGAGAAAATATCATGATTTTTAAAGGCCCCATACTTTTTAATTGGGACAGTTTTCTCATAGTTGTTGATCTTATTTTGAAGGTTCCATTCTTAGACAGGCTTGGATACAAAATACTTCGATCTTTCAAAATCTGCGCTCCTCTGTTTATCATGTGGTCCAAGAAAGGATTTCCCATTAGACATTTGTTGGCGGTTGCATCAAGTTGGTGTTCTGAAATGAGAAGAAACTTAACTCAACCCAAAACACCAAAACAAAATAAATTTCTTGTTGTTTTCAACTACTTGATATCGTGTTTCCATTAAACTTTTGTTTAGGAAAGGGTACTTTTGTTATTCCCAAAATGTCCCGAAAAGATAGGATAGGTAAACAGTTCACAAGTTTTCTTTGCAACAATTATGATTATGATCAACCTTCAGAGAAAATGTCTAAACTCATTGGTAAAGATAAAAAATGAATATGAGGAAATTAGCCCCAAAATAAGTTAAAAATACAGTGAATAAAAGACACTTCATTGAATTATTTTAAATAATTCTCCTTTGTTGAATTCGTTTTATTAGATTTTACTACTACCATCTCTGAACATGAAACATCGTGATTGTTGAGTTAGTATTGACTGTTAGTATGAAGTGTCTTTTGTTTACTTCAATATGAATTGTCAGCAAGTATCGGCCATGTCAATTTCATCCAAGAAAGGAAAAAAATAATACATGAACTATTAAGAGTAGTATATTGTTATGAATACACTACGCCATTGTCACTCTCCCAACGGAATTCCATGAAGTGGAGTGACTGACTGGTCGAACGTTATGCTGAGCTTTCCCATCGAACGATCGCAATTTTTCCAAGCATCTAGAAACAGGCATGAAGAAAATTTTTCATGCTAATGACCTAAATGAAAGGATGAGTAGGTCGCGGAAACAGTTAGTTGTTTATTGAACAGTAAAGTTTTGGCAGTGTCACGTGCGGTTAACAGTGAACACTCATTGTGGTGTTTCCTGTGTGATTAATAGAAACAAACCCCAGTTTCGCAACACAATATCTTAAGAGCCACCCAAAAAATTATGTTAAACATCACTACCAACCTTTTGATAACAAATTCAAAGTCACAAACACAATCAGTTCCAGATGTGTTCCGTAAAAGAAATGCACAATGCTAAAGAAAACCTTTGGTGTTCTATGACTGATTTTATTGCCAACATTTTTGCTGGTAATTTTCAATATTATTTTTGCATAAATTATTGTATTCTAAGTGGTTCTAACCTTGAAAAGTGAAGCTCTAGGGAACATTTTTTTTATAAGCTCAATGTCAAAAAGTCTTTTAAGGTTTATGTATACCCCCTCAAAAAAAAATTATAAAAAAATTCAGAGTAAAAATTACTCATGTTCTAAAAAAAATTGTCGACTTTTTTCGACAAAATTTTGACAAAATAAAATAAAACGGCCGATTTTGATGTTTTTCCATTAAATAATTTTAGAAAACATGCTGATTATCTTAATAATTTTTGAACTTATAGTTTTTTGTAATTTGGCAAAAATATAATCCAAATGCTCTTATTTGAATATCAATCAAATAATGTTGGTATTTGTATCATATAATATTAGAATCGAAATATGGGTACAATCCTCACATCTTTCAAATAATGAAAAACCTCCCACAATGCCTAAAATTCAATTTGAACAGATTAATATTCAGAGTAACGACAGTTATATCTTCTACCCATAAGATGCTGCCGTGCGGAGAAAAATTGAACTTGGTCGAACCATTCAAGTAATTCGCCACATGATCGCGAAACAATCGATGGCAGCGTTGCCACTTTTCACTGTGTACTTCCTTCACATGCGAACAATTTTAGATACTATAAGTAGTCACCGGCTTACGAATTTTACATGAATGACTAAAAAGAATAAAATACATATATATATATATATATATATATCAATCAATCAATCAACTTTTTATTAATAGTTTCTCAGAAAATTTCATTCTTCATAAAAGTTGGTGCATTCAATTAGACTAAATACGCGCATAGCCGTTATTATCAGTGGGCCTGCGGCTAAGCGGGAATAGGACAATATTCCAAATTCACTATGGAGTAAAGAGACATTACTATGCAAAATATCGAAAAATGTTATTAAAAAGAGTTGTTGCAATTCAAAGATATTCCCAGTTATCCAGTCTAGTCTACCAATTACTAATTTCAAGCCTCAATTTTTAATAGGAATTGTCGACAATAATTTTTGCATAGTAAATTACTAAATTAGCATAAATTGTCTGTCAAAGCAATTAACTGATCTAACAAAATCTTGAAGATGAGTCCAAAAAACAGTAACGGGAAGATAATGAAATAAAGCCAGGATCCTTAAAAAAGAGCTCAATCTTTAGTAGAAACATATTTTCCGAATAATTAATAACCACAAAATATATATTTAAAGCAAGACTTGGTAGGTAGGTGTACCTACCTCAAAAAATTCGTAAATTAACATTTTAGTGTGATAACTGGGAATATCTTTTAATTGCGAACAACATTTGATTTTGAAACTGCATCAAAAACCAAATGGTGAGAGTTTGAACGACAATCTCCTAGCTGGTCCTGATATGTTACAGTCATTAATAGCGATCCTTTGGAAGTTTAAACAGCGGCGATTCGGATTTTGTGGAGACGTAAGAGAAATGTTCCACCAAGTGGGGATCCGGAAGGAAGATAGAGATTCGCAAAGATTCCTTTGGCGAAACTTGGAATATCATAAAGAAATGATGGTAATGACTTTTGGAGCCACATGTTCTCCAGTATGTGCTCAATTTGTAAAAAACTACCATACTGAAAATACCGCTTCAGATCCATATATCAAAAAAGCCATAATAAAGAAATTTTATGTTGACGACTATCTGGATTCTAGAGATTCCGAAGAAGAAGCTGTCCAAACTGTCGATGGGATTTGTAGCACGATGAAAGGTGCGGGATTCGACGTAGTTAACTGGATGACAAACTCAGCAATTCTCAGAGCAAGAAGAGGACAGCCAAAGGTCATCTTCTGTGACAATGGTAAGAATTTCATTGGTGCTGCAAAAGATATGAAAAGGGCTTTTCAGGATCTGGAACATTCAGCTGTGATAGATGCCATGACTTCCAGAGGCATTGAATTCAAATTAAATCATCCAGGAGCGCCCCATATGGGCGGAACATGGGAAAGGTTGATAGGGTTTGTGAAAAAAATTATTTCGAAAGATTTGTATGACCAATCCCTCAGAGAAGAAACTTTACAAACCTTCTTTACTGAATTCTTTTACTGAATTCCAGACCCCTGACCCGAGTATCAAGCGATCCAGACGATCATGAAGCCATCACTCCAAATCATTTTCTTCTGGGATCGTCAAATGGCGATAGTTCATGTATACGCCTAGGTCCAGATTCCATCTGCATTAGACGTGAATGGAAAAAATCACAGATGTTGCTGGAAAATTTCTGGAAGCGATGGGTTAAGGAATATTTACCCACTTTATCGAAAAGGAACAAATGGACAAAAAACCAAAACCCAATTCAAATAAATGACATCGTCATACTAGTAGACAACAGCCTACCTAGATATGCCTGGACGTTGGGCCGGGTAACTGCAATCTATCCAGGGCCAGACGGAAAGGTTCGAGTCGTGGATGTGAAAACATCAACGGCTGAATACAGGCGACCTATGACAAAAATTTGTCGACTAGAGCTAGTAGAAAAATAGTTTCTCTAGCAGGGGGGGAGGATGTTGAAACCATTTATTGTTTTATTGTTTATCGTTTCATTTCATTTTGTCACCCTATATATGTTTATAAAAAAGAGAGAACTGTCAGTCAAGTTATTTTGGATGCCAATAAAAACTTTGTAAGACTGAAAATAAGTTTAATTTGGCATTTCCTGACCATAAAGTAGCTCGAGTTGTAACATTGGTTACATTTTTAATAAGACGGCACATTCAATTTTCCTTATTTCGAGGCTGTAGGGTACAATTGCTAGAATTTTTGAATAAACATTTGAATCCCCATCTGCAATGAATGAAGTGTATTGGAGCTTGTGCATTGATTCGCTATTTAAGAATCCTTCGACAATAATATCAGCCTCCATTGCCGGAGAGGAGCCTGACCAGTTTTTGTAGCATTTGTGAAAAGGTATTACCTCATATTTTCTCTTAGAAATTGAACAGATGCTACAATACTTATTCCGGACACCCAAGACCAGATTTTTTTTCATTTGCTTCCCAATAATTCATGCCACTCCAGATTTTGAAGTATACCGATGTCCATATGAACGATGACTCCAACCACCATCGACGATAACAGTACATTGTCCGATTGAATCTTTCGCAATTTTTCCTGACTCTATAGCAAACCTATATTGTTCCGCGCCAGCTTTCTGAATGGAATCAATGAGACACTCATATCAAACTTCCTCAAGTTTTTGCTGGTATTTTAAAAATATTTTTTTACTCATTGGTGGTATATTCAGCAGAGCGAAGTTTTCTTCCATAAAGGAATATCCTTTTCCATTAGCTATAGCACCCCAATAAGCCAAATAGTTGACATTAGGCTGTGTTTCATCAGTAGGATTTGTTGTTATAGATTTAATGAAACCACAGGCTCCACATTTGAAGAACAATTTCGAATTTAAACCCAAACGCACCTCCTTTTCAAAACTCAAATATCCAGCTTTCCTTATCCGACATTTGTGACTTTCAAGGCTCCTCACTTGTGTTATGAAATGAGTGATGTCCAGAATTCGTCTTCCTGTGATGTTATGTATGTTTGGATCATACATTCCCGGATATCTCACCAACTCGATTTTTATTTCCGTTTCCATCTCAGAAGGAATAGTATTTTTCAGAGTACCGGAGTTTTTTTCAGTAGGCATCAGCATCGATTAATTCATCTTCGTTTCGAGCACTATCTCTGCTTCAACTTGATTACTTGTTTCACGATCTTCAGTATTCATGTTGTTGCAGACCTGAAAATAAATATAATGCATTAGATGAGAGTAGAATAAATTATATTAAAGTCAGCAGCAATATTTAACTCACCTTTTCAAATTGAAACCCCTACGAGATTTTTTTTGAAGAATTCTTGGCATTTTGTCAAATAAAAGTAAAATAAAAAACACTTCACTACGATTTTCAGATAAAATTGGTTTACAAAACGCACAACACGTGTTTCGCTATACTATAGCTTAAACTAAATTACAATTACTGGGATTTGATATAAATAATAGAAGCAGGTAGTCGGTTGGATATTAGGTAACTAAGTGATTATTGGACGAAAGATTATTCAATTTCTAATAAACAGATTTAAAAGGGGCGAATTATTCAAATTAATCTGGTAATTTAAGTATTGTGAATTTTTGCTTTGTTAATCTCTAAGCTTTCTAGGAGATTTAGTTTTTGACTTTTTTAAAAGTTCAAAGTCATTAGCAAAGCAATACTTCTCAATCAGGAGATGGTTAGCAAAATTTGAAGTAGATTTGCCCTTAATAAAACTGTTTCTATACTCAGATATATGTTACTTGAAAGTTCTACCTGTTTGTCCTATGTAAAAACATGGACAAGTACCACAAGTTAGTTTATAAACTTACTCCAGATTTGTCAGACTTTTCAATTCGATCTTTGTTGTTTTTAATGAATTTTTCCAAAATATTATTTGTTCTAAAAGCAATATTATTATCTATGTCTTAAATTTTCTTTGAAGGTTCGCTGAAATAAGTAATAACCCTGAAATTTGACTATATATATATATATATATATATATATATATATATAATATATATATATAAAATTCTACAAGTAGACAATTTTGTAAATAGTTTTGACAATTTAAGCGTACTCTGTTTCACTGAGCACTGGTTGTCTGCGAGCGAATCCTCCTGTTATAATATTACTAATTTCAAATTGGCCTCTTTCTGCAGACCAAACCATATTCATGGGGGCACATGTATATATTTGAATAACCAATACAATGCCAAAGAAATCAGTAACATAAAACAATTTTCAGAGGAGTTTCATTGTGAACTTGCTGCAATATATATAAAAAATATAGACCTATTAGTAATGAGTGTTTACCGATCACCCTGTGGTAATTCAGATTTTGCCAGGTTTCTATTCATAATGACTAAAGCACTATCTTACATGGACAAATATTATAGCAAAGCAAATGTTGTGATATGCGGAGATTATAACGTAAACTTTCTGAAACCAGACAGTAAATCCAATATGGTTCTTGATCTATTCAACCAATTTAATATGCACCAAAAAGTTCATACAGCTAATAGAAAAACGGTAAAATCCAAAACCAGCCCAGATAATATATTTACAAACATTGAGCACTCATATGCAGAAGTCCTCAGTGCACCACTATCGGACCATGACCCTCAAATATTGAAATATGTAATACAAAGTTCAAAGAAAGATCAACTGCCTCTCAATAATAAATTAAACTTTTCGAATAATAATCAACATAAGTTCAAATCTTTCCTTAAAGAGGAATCATGGAGTGACATGTACAATCAAATATCTTCCGAAAAAAAGCACTTTCATTCCATGAGACATTCATGAACCACTTTGGACACTGTTTTCCTACAATTAAAACGAAACCTTTAAAAAAGACAAACCAGATCAGCTACTGGAGAACACCTGAAATTGAAATACTCAAACAAAATGTTCAATTTACATACGAACTGCTTAAAAAAAATCCAAATGACTTCAATAAAGTACAATACGACTTGATAAAAAAAAAATATAACCAAGCTTTGACAGAAGCAAAAAGAACATATTACTCAACTCAAATTTCACTGTCCGACAACAAAAATAAAACAGTTTGGGAAATTATAAATATTGAAAGGGTAATTCCAACCCAAGAGCTCAACCTGAAATTGACGTAGATATCTTTAACGAATACTTCACCAACCATGCAGATAACATCGTTAAGGATATTCCTGCACACGGAAATCTTTCAATTAATCATAATATCAATAAATTCCCAAATTCAAATTCTTTTTTTATCTGATCCTTCAGTGAAGAGGAAATTCGTTCAATTGTTAACAGTCTGAAGACCAAAACAACCCAAGACACATATGGCATCAGTACCAAATTGTTGAAAGAGTGTTTATCATATATTATCAAACCTTTGACTCACGTTGTCAATACGTGTCTCTCTGACGGAATATTTCCTTCCGTGTTCAAGCCGGCCAAAGTTCTTGCCATTCACAAAAAAGATGATGAGGAAATGCCAGAAAACTATAGACAAATCTAAAGTAATAGAAAAAGCAATCCTCATACAGTGCAGCAATTATATGGAGAAACTAAATTTATTTGATGGTCATCAATATGGATTTAGAATGTGGGAAAAGCACAATAGATGCTGTTAATAGGTTAGCTAATAACATTCTTGACGCTTTTGAAAACAAAAAAATGTGTTTTACCATCTTCACTGATCTATCAAAGGCTTTTGATTGTGTATGTCACGAGAAACTCCTGGAGAAGTTAGAATGGTATGGATTACGAGGTGTATCTAGAAACATTATTGAATCATACCTCAAAAATAGAACACAGAGGGTTTATAATAATAACAACATAAGCCATGAACGCACAATCAAGAGAGGGGTACCACAAGGATCCATACTGGGCCCTTTCCTGTTTTTAATTTATGCAAATGATCTACCCTCACATATGTCAATCAAACGTAACTTAATGACGATCTTATATGCCGACGACACGTCCTTTTCTCTTCAAGTTGAACAAAGTGCAGATATTGATGAAATTTCAGTACATACTACTGCTCATGCCAAAGCGTGGTTCAATGACAATGAACTTTTTTTGAATGAGGCTAAAACGGAGATATGTTTATTTTCAAACCACCATACTTGTTCCACCCCTTTCTTGGAACACACATATTAGTCACGTGTGTGGAAGGTTGGCAAGATCTGTGTACGCCATTCGGCGCATAGCATTAACTGTTAGCCAAGACGCAGCCCTAACATCATACTATGGGATGTTCCACTCGGTAATGAGCTATGGATTACTGAGTTGGGGAAAGGCAAGTTTCACAAATTTACAGAGAGTTTTCTTATTACAAAAACTGCTTGCGTAGCATTGCAAGGGTTAACTATGATGAACACTGCAAACCACTCTTTCAAAAAATTCGGCATTATGACACTGTTTGCTCAAATCATCTATGAAAATTTGATACACGTTAAAAAAAATATACTTACTTTTACGACACACTCTAATGTTCACACCTTCCACACCCGCAACAGACATAACATCGTGCCTAGTAGGAAGAGATTGGAAAAAAGTAAATCTATAGGTATTCCTCTTTTCAATTTGCTCTCTCGTGAAACGAGGGAACTACCACTAGAATCTTTCAAAAAGAAAATTAGGAAAAATCTTATCAACATGGTTCCCTACAAGATAAACGAGTTTAGTGAATCACTAAGTGATTCGCTCGCTGACAACTAGTGCTATTTTAACTCATATTCGTTGTTGTGTTTTATATACATATGTATGTTTTATATATATATATATATATATATTATATATATATATATATATATATATATATATATATAATATTATAGCTATAATAATTGGAATTTACATTATATTATAGTGACTAATTCATGTAACTTTCTGTTCTGTTTTGTGACGTTTTCTTTGTTACATGGCAATGTGTAATATACTCTTATACTTGTATATGTTAAACAAAGAAATAAAATTATCTATCTATCTATATATATATATATATATATATATATATATATATATATATATATATGAAAGAGAGGAATATCGAGGGGACTGTTAAAAACAAAATGGAAGGAATTTAATGGACATAGCCCTCAGAAAAAAGTATTAAACGTAGACACGTGTTTCGGGTTCTCGGCCCTCATCACTTCACTTCTCCACCGTACTGATGAGGGCCGAGAGCCCGAAACACGTGTCTATGGTTAACACTTTTCTCTGAGGGCTATGTCCATTAAATTCCTTCCATATATATATATATATATATATATATATATATATATGACTAACGTTCATTTCCTGCTAACTATTGGCTAGTTCCAAGACATTTGTATAGTTCCAGGACGGTCTTGGAAGAGTTTTATGTTTAATGTAGACTTCCAGGACCATAATGTATAGTTCCGGGACGGTCTTAAAAGAGTTTTATGTTCCAGGACCATGATATATAGTTCCGGGACGGTCTTGGAAGAGTAGAAGTCTTGGAATCCATGTTCCAATATATATGTATACAATCCCTGAATCAATAACTTGAAATATTTTTCGGTGTCGAAATTGCCTTATGTTCGGATTTTATACCAAACTATGTGGGAAAACTCATATACAAGACCACAGAGAAGAGGGATTACCACGAAAATGTTGGTCACATGTAACCAATGATTTTCGTGGTGAATTTTCAAGCGGGAATTCTCAGAATTTTATCAATGCATCATGTGAAACCGAAAACATTTTCGAGTGAACCACAACTGTGGAAAAATTATGTATTTTCTATAAACGAGAATCTGAAATTACCATCTCTTTTTGTGTTTTCACAAAAAATGATATAACCGAAGATTTTCTTCCTTTTGCAAAAACATTCTGTAAAAATGCATTTCCACAAAATTTCCTGTATTTACACAAATCAAATTTCTTAAATGTTTAGTGTTTTCACGAATGTAGTTTCACCGATTCTCTGTATCTTGGAAATTGCAATTTCAAGAATTTTCTGTCTTCTCACAGATGTAATTTTATGAATGTTTTGTATTTTCACGAATGTAGTTCTTTGACAAATTTAATTATAAAAATATTCGTTTTTTTTTATAGAAAATATTTCATGATATTCTGTATTTTGATGAATGTAATTTCATTAACATTCTATATTTTCACAGGAATTATGTCATGAATATTATGTATTTTCACGAATGTTTTTTTGTTAATAATAAATGAGAATACGATTTACTGGCGATTCCCTTGGAAAATTAAGAAAAAGGCGACGTATGTGAACGATAAATATAATAAAATAAATAATGTAATGATCGTTAATTTCAAACGGGAAAAATATTTGATTCAAATAGATGTTGAGCGACTAGAGAATGAGAGATTGAAATAAATGCTTTTACTCACCCAAATGGATGCTATCTTTCGTCGTATTCCATAAACATTATAATCATTTATAACGAAGGGTTACATATTGATTCATTTTTACATCCCATACTGTGGAAAATGAATGATCAAACGAAAAAAAAAAGTAATTGCAGGCATTGAAGGTTACCTGTTTCGAAACCTACATCATTAGATGATTGAATTTTTCTATTTCTTCAAATTTTAGCCTATTGGACATAGAGATTTTTATCAAAATCATGGTACTGCCATGTTGAAATTCAGTTCTACAATAAATTGAGGACACAAAATAATCTGGCAAATGAAAAAGCTCATCAGTTTGCAACCAATGTTCAGTTATCATATGTATGATCATTCGAAAATAAATTCATGAAAATAGACTTCCAATAATAATGATATAACCGAACACTACTAAAGCTACAAATAAATACAAAAATAATTCGAGAATCGTCTTTGGTTGGTATATAGAGAACTAAGAAAACAAATACATTCATCTAAAGTTTGGCTGTTAACGAATCAATAAAAAAACCGATAATCGTTAGAATATCAAAACGAAAAACTTAACCCGGAAACTTCCAACATTTCTGAAAGGTGTGCCTCAAAATGAAAATCTGAATCTCCACTCAAAATGAAATCTAGCGTGATTTGTTATATGCAGTTCAGAGGCAAAAAAATTGCTCTATTGTTTCAGTAGGAAACCTTAGCAACTTTTTGATAAACAAATTAATATCGTATAATATCATTTAGCGGTCTTGAAGACCTCTTTGTTTCAAGTGAACATAAAATATATTCAAAACTGTTCCAGAAATGTTTTGACAAAAACGTTATATCATTCCCACGTTATTGGAAAAAAAACTTCGAAAATAAATATACAAGTTTATTCTTAGATATTGATTGAATTCTTCTATTAGTAAATTTGAAGTGTTTTTTTAGTATGAAAATTTAATTTGTTGCTCGGATTATAATAGTATATGAAAAATTAATCAAATTCATTACTCAAGTAATAGATCTAGTATCCGAAAATCCTTCAGAAGTGTTTACTTTGAAATATATAATAATATATTTGTTGAGAGCAAAGTGCAATAAAAAGTAAGTTTTGTCTGCATATGAATTCGTATTCTTTCACAAAGAGAAATCGAAACTGTTTTCTATATTAAGTTACTACTATACTGAATTAGGAACGGTGACAAAATCCAAACTATTTCAGAAATAGGCTGATCGGATTGAGCCTGATAATTTTTTATTATAATTTGAAAACAGCTTATATCCATATATGGTACGAACCACTACTGATATATCAAAAATCAGCCTGGACTTCTGGCTTACTCCTTCACAAATGGTTTGCGAGATACATTTTTTCCGTAAACTATTTCCAGAGGCCAGTGGTTTCACAAAATATTATCAGAGATAAGTCTGCATAACGCAACTTGTGTTGTCAGAACTCAGAATCGGAAAGCTTATCAAACCATGTGAAAAAAAAAATAGGGTTTTATTCGAAATAAGTTGGTATCGACTCCAGATATACCCTGTAGAAATAGGGATCTGAAAGTTATTCAGTTGGAACGTGCATAATCTATTTTTGGCTGCATACCATAGTTCAAATTTCTCATCCGCAAAATGATCAAGAGGGTTGAGTCCTGGAAGTAATCAGTTGGTGCATGTACAGATGTTCGTGTGAATAAGGCCCCGAGTTGTTTTCAAGGACGAGTGAAATCTTCCAACCACAGAGACATTCAACCATTATATGAGAAAAAATGAATTTCCCCTTGGAAGATCCCTTTACTCTTATGTAAAATAAGTTTCTGTAGGAATTTTTGATATGATATAGTCCAAACCACCAAGCAAAAAACATTGCCATTGCATTTGGAACAACTATTTAATTTCAAGTATTTGAAATATACGAAGCGGTCGAAATTATCTTGTGAAGTCAGTTGCCTCCAATATATTCTGTCGATATTTCGACACTACGTAGCTTATAGTTATAAGTATTCAAGCGCAAGTCGAACATGTATATTGACTGCTATGTAGGACTGCTATGGACTGCTATGTAGAACATACGAATGTCTATTTGGACGTTTCGGCACAATCAACTGAAAATCATCCAGTATTTAATAACTATTTATTAACTATTTTCTAAAACAAACCAAAATTTTCCAACTCAGCTGGTTAGCGAAAAAATGGTGTTGTGCTAGCTTAGCGCTGGCACAGCTTTTCCATAACTTTGTATCCAGAGTAGTTGGGAAGATAATTCAAAGGCCCAAATTTCTAACTATTCAATAACTTTCAGATAGTATATGTCAAATCCGAATTCAAACGAAATTGAAAAAGTTTAATACATGAGAATTCATTTTTGTGACTACAATTTATTAACTCACATTCATTCAAAATGAACCAATGATGCTTTGATGTTTTACGTTTATCGGAAATAGTAATACAAAAAAATTCGTTACTACTATTTAATAACACCAGCACAATCACTCAAAATGAACGGAGAGGCCTTTGTTGTTTATCATTGTCCAGAAATAGTGAGGTTGCGCTGGAAAATATTTTGACTACAAATTATAACATAGCCATAATAAACTGCAGTTTAATACATAACAATGTGTTTTCCGGACTCTTCTATTTAATAACTCCCGCACAATCACTCAAAATGAACGTAGAATGCATCGTTGTTAATTAAATTATTATCCAGAAAGAGTACAGCTGTGCTGGAAAATACATCGAGTATAAATTATAACATAGCCAGAAACTACAGTTCAATATGAAGAAAAAATGTTTTTCGGATTCCACTGTTCAATAACTCCAGCACAATCACTCAAGATTAACGAAGAAAAATGAAAATTTTTTTAAAATTGTCATATTATCTGAGAAAAATCATAAAATTATAATATAGCCAGAAACTGCAGAATAATACTTAAAACTGTGTTTTCCGGACTGCACTATTTGATAACTCCAGCACAATCACTCAAAATTAAATATTACGCATCGTTGTTAATAATTGTCAAAATTGGTGAAGTTCTGCTGGAAAATACATAGAGTAAAAATTATAACATAGCCAGGAACTGCAGATTAATACATAAAACCATTTAATAACTCTAGCACAATCACTCAAAATAAACGTAGAATGCATCGTTGTTAATCATTGTCTGAAACTTTAATTTCTACACGATGTTTTTTTCCAGCACAACTGTACTATTTCTGAACAAAGATTAGCAACAATGCTGCATACTACGTTCATTTTGAGTGATTGTGCTGGAGTTTGGAGTCCGGAAAACATATCTTTATGTATTAAACTGCAGTTTCCGGCTATGTTATAATTTCTACTCGATGTATTTTCCAGCACAACTTCACTATTTCTGAACAATGATAACCGCAAAGCATTCTCCGTTCATTTTGAGACATCAAGCTGGAGTTATCAAATAGTAGTCACGAAAACGTTTTTTTAAATTAATTTACAGGTTTTGGATCTGTTATAATTTTCATTCAATATATTTTTCAGCGCAACTTTACTATTTTCGTAAATAAATAGTACAGTCACGAAAATGAATTTTCATGTATTAAACAGCTTAGTTCTAACTAGTGAAAAGTAAATAGTACGCATTGCGTCTATAGAACTGGATTCTTCACAGTTACGAATAACAAAGCCTAGGAGGTGGGCTGCTTTGGTTATGCTGCAAAAGTTATTTCGCTATCAAATGAGATTTCAAGGTCTTTACATTCAGATATGCGATTGATAGAGATGTTATTATTCGTATAGTTGAATTATACTGCTGAAAAAGTCCTGTTATAAGTCATAATTTTGCATTTATTTATATGAAGTGGTGGGTTATTATAGGTTAGGTTGTTAAGATCGTTTTGTAGTGCTATTGAATCCAAGATATTGTTTATCATTTTATACATCTTAGGATCATCAGCAAATAATTAGCGTGTTTGAGTTTATGGAGTCGCCGATGACATTTATGAACAGTACAAAAAGTAGGAGGCCTAAATTAGACCCTTGTGGTACACCGGAGGTTGGCGTAAAGCTGAATCTTCTTCCCCTCCTTATTCAACATACAATGTTCTGTTCGAAAGATATGACTGCGATTTTGGAGCCTTCTGCAGAATCCGAAGTAGTTAAGTTTGTTAAGAAGGTGTTGATGGAAACGTTGTCGAATGACTTGCTCAAGTCAGCGTAGACAACATCAATTTGTTTCCTGTTATCCAAGGCATTCGACACGAATTGGATAAAAGTGCATAGTAGGTTGGTGAAAGTAATTTTTTTTATAAACCCATGTTGGCAGTCAGTCAGTCAAGGAGGTTCTGATGTGTTCATAAATGATGGTTGAAGGAATAATTTCATTCAGTTTAGAAAAAATATTAATGAGCACAATTGGTCGGTAGTTTATGACGTCTGATGTCATCCCAGATTAAAGACAGGACATACTCGTAAAGTTTTCCATATTTCTGGGAATCATTCGTTCAATATTGAGATATAGATAAGTAAACAGCTAGATATATTGCTCTGGCTATAATCAAAATTTAAAGTGGTTTGTACACAAAACATTAACAATCAAGTTATAACAAAGTGTTCCTAAGAGTGCCCTTTTGGAAGTGGTGTTCCTGGTTTTTATCAACACCTCTAAACAACAAGCAAATTAATAAAATAAACATAATAAATTAATTAACTCTTGTTAAAGAATAGGTATTAATCCAAAAAAACTTAAGCAATAAAAAGTTATCTATAAGCAACAACAAAAAATAAATTATGTGCAAGTGTTACCCAAAATAATAAATACGGGAGTGGCTAAGTGACCATCAGAACGCTCCAGAATTCCAAAACATAGGAGTGGCTAAGTGACCAAACAACTATAGTTATCTTATTAAATTTGGGTCAACATGAAGTGCCTATCATGCTCCAGGCCACCTGACAAAATAAACATTTTTCACTGTGATAAATGCAAAAATCAACATTGTGTAGAATGCTTCGCTCTCACTGCTTCGAAGTAAAAGTGATGCAACTGAAGACAAATCGAGTACTAATCCTAGTTTGTAAAAATGTGCAGATGAACCCACCCTACACTTGAGCGCCCAAATGAAATCCATGGAGATCCTAATTCTAGAAGAACTCAAAAAATCAACAAAATTGTGGAAATACAGAACGAAAAATTGAATTACAGGGTGAAATAATAAATAAACTGGTCCGAGAATCAGTCAATGTAAAAAGCATGACAATCCGAATACCTATGCAGCAGCAGCATCTAGAGTACAGAAACAATAGTAATAAAACCAAAGAGAAACAAGACAGTAATCTAACAAAAATGATTTGAAAGACGCAATTGATCCTAAAAAATCGGCAATGGCCATCGAAAACATCAGGGAAGGAAGAGAGGGAACAGTTATTATAAACTGCAGTGATTCAAATACTGAAGGAGAAAATTAAACAGAAAGTGGAAACAGAACTTGGAAATAAGTACAGCATCAAGGACGGGGTACAAAAAACCCAAAAATAATCATAGTGGGGTGGAAGAAGAACTTATTGATGGGAAAATGAGTCTATCATTGATTGTTTGGGGAACAAAACGACTTAAATATATCAGATACGTCAGTCTTACAAGTGGTGTCTAAATATAACAAAAAGACAAAAGAACAAGGGAAACATAATTCTTACTCTGAATGTGGAGCTGAAAGATAAAATCTGACAAATGGGAAAATTAAACATTGGATGGCAAGGTGCATGACCCATGAGTATTTCTAATAATGAGATGCTATCACTGTGCAAGATATGGTCATAAAGCAAGTGACTGCAAAATAATGTGACCTGTTACAAATGTGCTGGGCCACACAGGACGAATGAATGTAGTGCTAATCCGAAACCTTGAAATGTATCAACTGTGAAGAAACAAACAAAAGGCTTAACAAATCACTGCAATCCAACCATTCAGCTTCTGATTCTAGTGTCCATGCCTCAGGAGAATCCTAGGTTTGGAACAAATAAAACTAAGCATTCCTAACAATCACCGAACTAGAAACCGTATATATGCCTGAGGAAAAAATATCCCTATATCATCAAAATGTACAAGGTATTTCTAACTGTATTAATAATATTGCGGTGATAGCTGAAGAGCTGAAAGTGAGCTTTATTGCAATCACTGAACACTGGCAATCCTCAAACAGAATAGGATCATATCAATTAGAAAATTTCAACTTGGTGGTCCTTCTGTCGGTCTGCAGAGAGTGCACATGGTGGTGTTGCTCTATATGCTCATAACTCTTTAAAACCTTTCAAAGACACGATATCAATTCTATTAGTGAGGAATATGTTTTGAATGCACTGCAGTGGAATTTAGGGTCAACTACAATTATTATGTTATATGTGTGGTGATAAACCCAGCAACTAATTTAACTTGCTTCATAGATAAACTGGATACATTATTGGAAATAGCCACACAAGGTAATAAAGTTGCGGAGATTTCAACATCGACATGTTAACAACTGCAAAAATTTAAAAATAGAGATACTATGAATAACCTATTGAATTGTTATAATATAAGTGCAATAATTCATGAACCAACAAGAGTCACCAAAGATAGCTCAACTTGTTTAGACAATATTCTTGTTTCAAATTTATTGTTATGTCACTCCAAGTTCTAAACACAAACATATCAGATCACTATGGTCAACACATATGCATAAATATAGATAGTGAAATCTCCCAAGAAACATACAGTACAAGAGATTTTATGGATCAGAAAATTATAAACATTTATTCACACTTCTTGAAAATGAATCGTGGTTGACAGTTTATGATGCCCGATCTCTTGATGAAATGTACAATAGCTTTATTTTCTCCCTTTCGGTTTTTTCAATATCGCATTTCCTTTAAAAGGGTCCGAAGTAACCAAAACTCGAGACCAAAATGGATCACACAAACTATTTTAGAAGCTAAAAATACTTTAAACCTTTGCTCAGAACTTTATCAGCACAATCAAATATCAAAACAAGTTTTCACTGACCATAAATGATCCTATTCCAATCTACTTCTAAGTGAGAAAAAAAAATACTATGGCGAGAAGATTTCACAATCAGACAATAAAACCAAAACTGTCTGGAATATTGTTAATACAGAAACGGGCAAAAAAAAAGGATCCAAATCAAGTTTCAACGGCATAAAAAATCAAAATGATGAATTGGTAACTTCACCAGAACAGGCTAGCAATCTTTTCAATCAGTTTTTCACGACAGTGGCATCTCAATTGGTTGGAGATGGCCCAAAAAATAGTCATGTACATCAAAGCAATATAAGAGAAATTCCAAATTCCATTTATTTGTCAGAAGTCACACAAGAAGAAGTTTTAGAGATCATATCCTGCATGAAAAACAAGTACTCTTCAGGTGAGGATAATATAAGTAATGTTCTTCTAAAAAAAATTGGGAAATTCATAATAGAGCCTATCACTTACATAATTAATGAATCATTGAGTCTTGGTGTATTTCCCTCTAGGCTGAAAGCTGCAATCGTTAAACCCCTTTTAAAAAAAGGTGACCCCCACCTAATTGAAAACCATCGTCCCATAAGCATGCTATCTAGTTTTTCCAAATTATTCGAAATTGTAATGTGCAGACGAATTATCCCCTTCTTAAGTATGAACAATGTAATTGCTAGTTGTCAACACGGTTTCCAGGCAGGTAAATCTACCACTACATCTATCTTTTCTTTTATTGAAAAGTACTCAGTTTTTAGACCAGGGTTTGATAGTACATGGTATTTTTTTGGACCTATCGAAAGCCTTCGACTGTGTGAATCATGAGCTACTTTTGAGTAAAATGGAAAAAATTGGTATTCGTGGACAAGCAAATAAATGGTTCGAATCATATCTTACTGACAGAACACAAAAAGTTGTTATACAAAATGGTCACACTGAGCACTTTTCAGATGATGCAACAATAAACTTAGGAGTACCCAGGGCAGTGTACTCGGTCCAATCCTATTCATTTTGTATGTCAATGATATGCCAAACTTGGTAAATGACCCTCAAATCTTATTAACAAACTATGCTGACGATACAAATATACTAATAGCAGAAAAGCAATACGAGGATTTATGTGAAAAAACTATTGATATTACAAATAACATTGCTCACTGGTTTGAAGACAACACCCTTTTATTAAACACTAAAAAAACTAATGCTATTTTGTTTAGACATAGTCGAAATACCAATGATTTTCCCTCACATGTCCTCATAAATGATACAGAAATAACATATAATGCTAGCACAAAGTTCCTTGGAATCACCATTGATCAACATATGAATTGGATAAATCATGTACAACTGCTATGTGGTAAACTGAGTAGATCTTGTTATTCTCTCAGAGAACTAAAAAAAGTTACTGATAGCTATGCTCTACTAACAGCATACTTTGGTCATTTCTATTCCTCAATGAGCTATGGAATATTATTTTGGGGGGGTTCACATTATCAAGAGGTATTCATTTTACAAAAGAGAGCAATAAGAATATTATGTGGTCTGAAAATTGGTGACTCTTGTAGAGGGCATTTTAGAAACTTAAATCTTTTAACATTACCCGCATTGTATGTTTTTGAATGTCTAAATTTTGTCTATAAAAACAAGCACTTGTTCAATAATTATGTTAATGTAAATACCTATAGAACTAGAAATAAATACATGTTTTGTTACCCTCCCCATACAACCTCTCTCATAGAAAAAGGCTGTCTCTATAAGTGCCTAGAATTTTATAATTTATTGTCGAACAACATGAAGGAAATTAAAACTTTTTTTAGTTTTAAGAAAGTAATTAAAAAACTATTAGTTTCTGCAGAGCCCTATAGATTGGAAGATATAAATCAAATGACATTTACTTAGTTGTTTTTCTGTATATTTCCTTTATTATTATTGTTTCTCCTTATTTGGGGACCAGTAAGAAATGTTTTTTAGAATATGGCATGGTTCCGTGGGTTTTATCGGGTTTTCCTGCGGATGTAAAGCAAATGCACCATGATTCAGACTGCTCAATTAAAGTCGCCCCGGTGCGCATCGCCATATCTTACATATTCTAAAACATTTTTCTTTTTTTTAACTGTGATTTCTTAATGGAAAATATTCCCTGCAATTTTGACATGTACCACACACAAAATTATTATAATTGTCTGTAATAATCTGCTGTTATTGGTACTCAATAAATTCTATTCTATTCTATTCTATTCTAATATCATTTCATTATATGGTATAAATTGGGGACGTAGGAAGTGATCTATGTATTTCTTTACAGTTTTGGTTGAGATGTTATCGGGTACACAAGTAAATTCATTCTAAATTTTTTTCGAGGCTGCAATTATTTGTTCGGTTGATATTCCAGGTATGTCGAGATTGACTGGGGTTATGTAATGTATCTGCTGAAGGCAAAGCACAGGAGTTAGAGATATCGGCAGGTGTTGACAATGTAATGTTATTAAACGCCATCTCTTTCGGAATACGGGTTTTGTTCTTGAGTTGGTGTACGACCAAAAGTTTTGGGGATTTAATTTTGAGTTATTTTTAGAGTTAATACGTATGTTTTTTTATTACTCTTCTTATGTTTTTATATTTTCTATGATGAAATAAATATTTGCGTTTCCGTTACATCCTCAGGAGTAGTTTCTCATTTGATCTCTTGTATACCATGGAGATGATTTTTTCGACTTGTTTTTCACCAGAGGAGTACATTCAAAAATAATTGACTGAACTATTTCATTGAAGGTAACACAAGCTGAATTCATGTCATTATAATCTTCCAGAATATCCCAGTTAACATCTGCAACTTCTGGAAGCGGAGATTATTCTCTCTTTCTCATTATGACTTGTTGTTGATGATTCTTTAGAAACGATATCGTCAAGATATGCCCATCAAAAAATATTTTCGTTAGATCTGGGGACCTACTATGCCATTTAGTGGAACCATTTCTTCCAATCCATTGAAGTGGGAAAATATCATTCGGGTGTCCCCTTACTGCACTACTATCAGGAATATTTGCCCATAATTTCGGTAGATTGTTTTCCAAAAAATGAAGATAGATCACACCAGACAAATTACCATGAAAGAAATTTGGCCCCATCATATGTATAATAAAGATGTACATGATTCAAATAACCACATACGAAGACCAAAACACCCCGTTTTTGAGTACATTTTTGAATTTTGTTCTTATTGATTAATAAAGCGTAAACGTTTACCAATAGACATAGAGATATATTTACAAAAAATGTTTTTTTAATTCAATGGGAGGGGCTGTATGGTGTTCCATTCGAAAAACATCAATCCCATAGAAAATCTCTCTATTGAATACACACGAACTGCCACTAAACTGTATGAGGTACGCTCATTTGATAAAACGACTCGTACGCCACCTATTGTGGAATGGTTGTACAAATTCAGAATAATTTCGCGGGCGTACGCACAACTCACGCAAGCGGATGAATACGCATACGGGACAAACAAAAATACTAATGGAAACCTCATACAAACTTTCACCCCTTTAGGGATTGAATTTTTAAAAGCACTGAAATATGTACTTCTTTTTTGTAACAACGGCCTCAATTACCAATTTTGATGACCCTAACTTGAAAACTAACGCAACCCCTATACAAATTGAAAAAGGAAACATTCTCAATTAAATATTGATAGAAAGATTTTTCTGTGAATTGAAAAATCCACAATTAAAATAAAGTCATTTTTTATGAATTTCTAACAGAAAACAGCTACTTCCCCGGCTGAGCCCACGCTGGACATTGAACTAATCTGATAGATATTCTGAAAAGGCCCTAACTCAAAAGAAGAAATCTGAAATTGAGAATTTGCATTTTCATTCAGATAGTTATTTGATTTTCTATTCCAGTCTTAATAAGGAACTCATAAAGATGAATGAGGCAAACTTCCACACCCCATTTCACACCTTCAAGGATTTGATTTCTGAAACCACCAAAACACATTTTACTTTATTCATAACAAATACGTCAAATACCAATATTTCTGGCCCCTACTTGAAAACTAACAGAATCCGTATATAACACCTCAAACATAATTTTTCATGACCTCAACTCAAGAACTAACGGTCCTCCTATACACATTTTCAACCCCCCATTTCAACCATTTTGAGGTTGAATTTTCAAAAAACCCTAACATTAGTGTTCATTAATGGAGAAGAAAAGCCCAAATACCCAATTTCCGTTATTCTTTTCAACCCCCCTTTCCACCTCTTTGGAGATGGAATATATCGGTATCCCGTTATCCGGTTTGGCTGGCATAATCGATTTGACAGTGAGAGAAATGCTTTGTGACGATTATTACAAATTCATTAACCGCTTTTTACTCCTTCACGGACGGAATTTTCATATGAAGTTTGAGACGATTTATTCATTTGTAACAGAGAGCCAAAACATCAATTTCCATGACCCTTACTTGAAAACTAACGGGAACCCCCAGAAAATTTTCACCCCCTATTTCACCCCTTCAGGTGTGCAATTTCTGAAAACACTGACAGATATATTTCCTTCAAAAATTGCACACTGTAGTTCACCTACTGATGATGATAACTTAGTTATCGAAATGTGCATATAGGTATGAAGTGAGTAAGTGTGGTTCAGGATTGAATTCTCCAAAACCCTGTCATATGTAATCTTTGATTGGGAAGGAAAGCCCAAATATCAATTTCCAGGACTCTAACTTCAAAACTAATAATACTTCTACTTCCACCCACTTATCACCCCTTTAGGGATAGAATATCATATTTGTGGTTATTTATGTCATACTAGGAATAGGCTGTCAAAATTTCAGTTCTTTAGTTCTAGCGGTTTAGACTGGGCATTGAGATAGTCAGTCAAGACATTATATATGTATAGCTGGTACCCGCGGAATGTAGGTTAATTGTTAGATCTCCGGTTCCCGTCATCGGAGCAAAATAAAATACATACCAGTTTTTCAGTCTATTAGTACGCTCTCAAACACTGAATCAAAATCGGTTCAATAGTTTCTGCGTGATGCTTGAACAAACAACAGAAAATTATAATTTTATAATAGTATAGAAGATAGATGTACGAAGACGGCAGAGTGAGGTAAGGAAATCGGGAATCCTCTTAATCGCCAGAATATCTATTTCATTTCTCAAGTCTTTGATTTTTGATCTTTGTCCAATGATTTCCATGAGAAATCATGACCGCTGTCATGACGAACTAAAGAAAGTTTTTTTAATTTTCCTCTTTCTTCAAATACTGCATTGAATGAATTAATTTCAATGTGAATTGAGAGGATATTATAAACAATCAATTTTCCCAAGTCTACAAAACATATCAAAACGAATAACATAAAATAAAATAATAAATCATTGATGTCACTTTCCATTTTCAAAAGTATCAGTGATTCCTAACAGTTCATCTGCATCTGCCATCGTAATCTATTTTCAAAACAATTTGAAAGAATGTCCTGGTACTATACGGTTTATACAAAAATTGGTATATAACAAAAACGGACCTGAGTACATCCATTTTGTGAATAGCATGTGCTAACTGAACTCATATATGACAAAAAAAACCTATATACACTTCGGTACAAATTTGGTCCAAATGTACAAAAATGTCCCGGTACTAACCGTTAGTCATATATATATATATATATATATATATATATATATATATATATATATAAATATATATATATATATATATATATATATATATATATATATATATAAAAACCTTTATTTAGGCCAAGACTAATATATAAGTAGAGTCAATAAAATACATAGAATCATAGAAATACATTGATAACAAACAGATAGTAATTAGACAACACTATATATACATACATATACACACACAAAATAAAAGTTAATAATAGGTATCATCATCGAGGTTTGCACTCACTCTACAGAAGTCTCTTCAATTTAATTTTAAATACAGCAAGAGAGGATGAATTTTTTATGTCCTCAGAAAGTTCATTGAACTTATTTAGTCCTCTGAAAAAAACTGAATTTGGCGATTTTTTGTTTTCACATTTGGAATGAATAAATTATTTCTATTTCGGGTGTTGTAATTGTGGTGTTCTGATACGAAAGATATTTTTTCCTTCAGATATCGTGGAGCACTACCTGTTCTTATTTTAAAGATGAAGATCAGTGTTTGATATAGTAACATTTTTTCTACTGGTAACCAGTCAAGAGTATTCAACATTTCATTTATGGGTGTTCGTTTAGGGCAAGATAATATTATTCTAATTGCTCGATTTTGCAATTTCTGCAATCGTTTCATTTCATTTTGTTGTAGTAAAAATAGTATGGTAGAGCAGTAGTTGAAGTGATTAAGAATTATTGTATTGTAAATAATAGTTTTTGACCATATGGAGAGAAATCTGGAGCTTCTATACAAATAGTTTATTTTAAATGATATTGTTTTTATTACATAGTTTGCATGTTCTTTGAATTTCAAATCTCTATCAATAATTACTCCTAAATATTTGTAAGTATCCACTAGTTCAATTGAACTATTGTTGATTTTTATTACACACATATTTTCTTTGAACTTTTTATATTCCTTGTCGTTACCTATCAACATGAATTTGTTTTTTTTTGCATTTACCTTTAATTTGTTGGCACAGCACCATCTGAATATGTTTTCTAGTGTTTCGTTGATTATATTCACTACCGTCGTACATTCTGAATTTGAAAAGTGAATCAGTGTGTCGTCAGCAAATAAATGAATTGAGCATATTCCAACATTATTAACCACATCGTCAATGTATATTAAAAATAATAGGGGACCAAGTTCACTACCCTGTGGAACACCCTGTTCGTTTATGATTTCATCAGATAGAATATTGTTCAATTTAAGTTTTTGTCTTCGGTTCTCGAGATAATCAACCAACCATGTCAATGCATCCCCAATAATACCAATACTTTCTAATTTTCTTACCAACCTACCCCTGTCAACAGTTTCAAAAACTCTTTGCAGGTCAATGAAAACTACTCCTGTAATTAAATGTTTATCTGAATTATTTTTGAAGTCATCAAGCATACACTGTAAAGCTGTTTCACAATTGTGCCCAGCACGGAAACCCGACTGCACACTATTGATTACTCCGTTTGTATTTGAATCGATTGGATAAACTTCCTGAATTGCCTTTTTATAGAGTTTTTTCGATAGAATGCTGTCAACTAAACTTGAGTTACATCCGTTATTGGCTGCAATTTGTTTAATTATATTTAATTCTTTATTGAAATTATCTTGGGACAGAGGAACATTCACTAGTCTGTAGATCATACTATTATATGCGGCTACTTTGTGTTGGCAGGGATATGAGTGGAAGTACTATGTATTGTAATATCTGTATATGAAGGTTTGTGGAAAATTGAAAACCGTGTTTATTGTTTATTTTCGTTATGGTCAAATCTAAGAAGTTTATTGAATCATTCATTTGGTAAATTTGTTTGAGCGATGAATGCCATTAATGAAATAAAAAAAAATATTTTATTGTTTATCAGTTCCTACAAAGAAACATAAGAAGTCGTCTTCAAATCTATACCAGTATAAGAAGTTTTTTATCAAAGGGTTGTTATGAATTTTACTTTTGAGATTATCCATGAAAATTTCCGCTAGTAACGAGGATTACCCATTATTAACCCATTACTAGAAAAATAAAGATTATTATTAAATAATTTTGTGTTAAACAAACTGTAAGTAAATCCAATATATCATCTTCGATGATCGGATTAACATGGTTTTTAATATCGAAAAAACTCTATAAAAAGGCAATTCAAGAAGTTTATCCAGTCGATTCAAATACAAAGTCAAATTTCAGGGTTATTACTTATTTCAACGAACCTTCAGAAAAAAAATCTAATTTATTTATTACAAAGATAATAATATTGCTTACAGAACAAATAATATTTTGGGAAAATTCATTAAAAACAACAAAGATCCAATTGAAAAGTCTGACAAATCTGGAGTAAGTATATAAACTAACTTGTAGTACTTGTCCAAGTTTTAACATAGGACTTAGGATAGTAGCATAGCACAATTTTTGCAATTGTTTGAAGATTGGTGCGAAAAAAATGTAACTGAAAGAAATTCTAGAATAATTATTTGTGGTGATTTTAATTTGAATTGTTTAGAATCAAATACAAATACTATAAGACTAAAGAACTTTATGGATGACATGGGTTTTTCGAACTTAGTTGATAAGATCACACATTTAACTGCTACAGGAGGGTCAATGATAGATCTAGTTTTCACGAATACTGACTTAGATCTTACTGTATTTGATTCACCAAAAATAAGTACACACCGTAATATAAAAATATCATTACCAAATATTCTACCAAAAGACACAAAAACATTCAAAATTGAAACTAGGGGAAAAAATATTGATTATGAACAGATTGAGTCAAAACTAAAACTTATAAAATGGAACTACACAGAGAGGGATTTAAATCATAGATATGAACAATTTTTGGACAATGTATTGTAACGTAAATAAACTTAACTTGGTTTTAATAATTTATTTCACACTTAATCTACAACTTAATTTATATTACTACGCTACTGAATAGCTCGATCGTATGGGCTCGTTCAGACTGTTTGACTCCGCTTGAGGGTTGCCTATTTATCTCCGATACAGCATTCTCGATGTTTCGAATTCTTTCAGTTGGCGACCGGCGTGTTCCAATTGTTTCCAATATTGACCGTTGTTTTCCGCGGCCGAGCGGCTGGATGGTTCTCGAATATCTCCGGGGATGATCTCATCGCTGTCGATGGCAACGCAGGCACAGGTCCGCCTAGGTTCGTTACATTGCCCCTTCTTAAAGACATTTCGTCCCGAAATTTCATCCTTGGAGTGTGACGATATCTGCATGACTCCCATATCTGCACCGTGAAGTTCGATGGAAGTAACACTCCACGGTCTTCATGATCGGTCGTGGAAGAGGGTTACAGCAAACCAAAATCTTGACGCCGCTGGATCTGAATATCGCCTCCAGCATACTTCTTATGACTCTCCAGTCCAACCCATCAATACCACAGGACAATTTTGGAATTGCTAGATCCACCAGATTCTGGTCCACTATAGTATCTCTTAGTTTGGTGAGACTCTTCCAGACATCTTCATAGGACGGTTTATCTTGGGAATGCCTCTTGGTAACTAGGTAGTAGATGTTTCTCTGGCCTTTCTTCAACTGTAGCACCCCACCAACTTCTGGATTCTGCTCCCGCAGTGTTTGGAGTTGACCAAATTTCTTGGAGAACACTACGGCGATGCCCCTGGACATTCGAAGATCTTCTGCCACAAGTGCGCTAGTGCGTAGTCAGCAGGCACCTCGAAAAGGTCTCGTGACTCCTCTCTAGTAACCCATGTAGAACTTTCTGCCCGTTTGAATACAAGGACATAAACTTCTCGAACGTCATATCATCCTCCGGTGGCTTGAGGGTGCGAACTTGGTCATGGTTTCCAGCGTAAGGGCCAACCTGTTGAAATGGACGACCCTTGGTTTCCCTCGGGTGGCTTATGGATTCGGTACACAAGGTCGTTTATCCTTTTCACGATTTTATACGGGCCTTCCCACGAGTTCCGCAACTTTGGTGATAGTCCACCGACGTTTGGGGTTGTACAGCCAAACCAGGTCATCAACCTTAAATCCTCCAGTGTCGGCCTTGATGTCATAGGTCTTCTTCATTTTATCGCTGGCACTCTGGATGTTCAACCGGACTCGTTCGTGGATGTCGTCCATTCTCTGCCGGTTTGCTGGACGTAGTCCTCTCCCGCAGTGTCTTGTCCTGGCGGTATCCCAAACTTCAGGTCACAAGGCAGTCGCAGTTCTCGGCCCATTATAATACTAGCAGGAGTTTGACCGGTTGACTCGTGTACTGCGGATCGATAGGCCATCAGGAACAAATGAAGATACTGGTCCCAGTCTCTTTGATGGTCAGAGACAACCTTGGACAAGTGGCGGTTGATCGTCCTGTTCATCCGTTCCACCATTCCATCGGACTGCGGATGTAGGGCCGTGGTTCTTGTCTTGCGGATGTTCAGCAGTAGACATATTTCTTGGAAAAGGTTGGATTCGAAATTTCTGCCTTGATCCGAGTGCAGCTCCATTGGAATACCGAATCGACATATCCATTCTTTCACCAAGACGTCGGCGACGGTGATGGCTTCCTGGTTGGGCAGGGCATAGGCTTCCGCCCACTTACTGAAGTAGTCCATTGCCACAAGGATGTATTTATTCCCGTGGTCGGATACGGGAAACGGGCCGGCGATGTCAATGGCGATTCTCTCGAACGGGCTGCCTACGTTGTACTGACGCATCGGGGCCTTGGAGCGTATTCGAGGTCCATTGCTAGCAGCGCATACAGCGCACTTTCTGCACCAGTCCTGGACGCCAGCTTGACAATTGGTCCAGTAAAACCGTTGCCTCACTTTCTGCAGGGTCTTCGTCACTCCCAGATGTCCTCCAGCGACTCCATCATGGATTTCCCGCAGCACTTCCTCTCTTCTGTTCCTGGGAACAATTATTTGGCGTCTGTCTTCCCACCAATATCGGCCTCCAACACACGTTTCAGGATCCCATTGTCCAGAATAAGAGAGTTCCATTGTGCCCAATAGGACTTAACAGCCGGCGAGTAACCCGCGACTTCCTGCCATGATGGTCTTCGATTGCCCTTCTTCCAGCTGACGACTAAGCCAAGGTCGGGTCTTTCTCTTGGTCTTTCTGGATCTTGCTGTCGTTCCAGTTGTCATCCATTGCCGCGGTTCTACAAAGTGTTGCTTCTTCTCTTCTGCTCGCGGCAATGTGAGCAATCATCTGGACATGGTCTTCGCGACAAGGCATCTGCATTCTTATGGCTAGTTCCGGCTCGATGTTCGATCTCGAAATCGAATTCTTGGAGTCTCTCGATCCAACGTCTACTTGACCCTCAGGATTTTTGAACTGTAAGAGCCATTTGAGAGCTGCATGGTCAGTTCTCAACAGGAATCTTCTTCCATACACGTACTTGTAGAAGTGCTCCCTCCCCTTTACAACAGCTAACAGCTCTCGCCTGGTGACACAGTAATTGCGCTCTGGTTTGCTGAGCGTCCTTGCTGAAATAACCAATGACCTTCTCCTGCCCTCCTGGATCTGAGATAGGACAGCTCCAAGTCCCACGTTGCTGGCGTCCGTATCCAAAATGAACTTCCGTTGGGTAAGGGATACCCTCAGAACAGGTGCTTAATCAAAGCTCCCTTCAGCTTCCTGAACGAGTCTTGGCATTCTTCGGACCACTGGAACTTTGTTTGACCTTCCGTGAGCCTGGTCAGTGGTTTAGCGATGTTGGCGAATCCCAGCACATATCGGCGATAGTATGTGCATAAACCAAGGAAACTTCGAAGTTGGTGAATGTCTTTTGGGATGGGCCAATCCTTAACAGCTTTGATCTTCTGGTCATCCACTGCTACTCCTTCCCCAGAGACAACGTGGCCGAGGTATCGTACTTCTTTTTGGAACAGATGGCATTTCTAGGCTCGCTTCAACCGAGTTCCTCAGTCGCAGGAATACTTCCTCCAAGTTTTCACGTGGTCCTCGACGATCTGCCGACCACAATTATGCGTCGAGATACACTAGACACGTGTTCCATGAGAGTCCCTTCAGCACTGTCTCCATCAATCTTTCAATGTAGCGGGAGCATTACAGAGCCCGAATGGCATAACGGGTGAACTGCCACAATCCTGAGCCGATGGTAAAGCAGTCTTTTCCGATCTTCCTGAGCCAGTTCTACTTGCCAATATCCACTCTTCAGATCAAGGGTCGAGAAAATCGTGGAACCAGCCAACGTGTCTAGGGTGTCATCTATTCTTGGGAGAGGGTAACTGTCCTTCTTCGTGACATTATTAAGTTGGCGATAGTCTACAAAAGCGCGTTGATCCATCCTTTTTCTTCACCAGTAAGACTGGAGAGGACCAGGGACTGTCAGATGGTTCGATAACTCCTTCTTTTCCCATATCGCTGACTATTTTGTCAGCCTCTTCCTTCTTGGCAAGAGGAAGTCTTCTTGCTGATTGCCGGATCGGTCGGCACCCCAGTATCAATCTTGTGCTGGACCACATTAGTTCGACCTCCTTTTCCTTGTCCGTATCGAAGATGTCTTGGTACTTTTGACTAAATCTCTTAGTTTGGGCTGTTGAGCTGGTTTTATGTCTTTGGAAGAGGTGGCAACTAATTTTTTCTAGTTCTGTGGGCAAGTTGTTGGGTTGGCTAATCGTACTCTACACTCGGATCACTGAGGAAACTGACGACAGTGCCCCAATATTGTTCCTTTCTTCAAGGTCACTGGGAAATAATTGACATTCATGACCCTTACCGCACAAATTTGTCAGCACGCAACAATGTCTTCCCTAGTGCAATCCTCGTCCAATTTTTCATCCATGAAGTTCGGGCTCGAACATCACCACGCCTCCACTGCTCGACTCCGCCCAGGCGAGCCTCCAGAATGGTTTCAGCCCTCTCAGGTCGCTTACATCACACGGATCAACTCCTCACTCCTCCCATGAAGCACCAGCTCTTCTCCGCTGACACGTGGGACGCCGCTCTTTGAAATCCAATTCAAACCCTCTGGAATTCATGATGTCCATTCCGATGATTGCATCGTCTTCGATGTCCGCTACAAGTGCCTGATGTTTCACTTTAGTGCTGCCCAAAATTATTTCAATCGGTAGCTCGCCATATACAGTAGCTGGCTCCCTGTTGCTGCGTAGCTTCAAGTTGTCGGTTCAATCCGTCCGGTGTTCTGGCAAAGGAAGGCCCGAGAATTGTCCTAGTCGCACCTGTATCTAGCAGCATGGTGCAAGGCTCGTTATTGATGAGACCGCTACGAAGACACCCTTTGTTCTGTCGTTGAAGGATAGCACATATGCGTGTTAACCGGGCTTGCCGGAACATGCCGATCGATTGCCCCTTCTCGTCGACCTTTCTTAGTTTTCCTGCATCGAGTCGATGAATGTTGGACATTTGCTACGCACATGTCAAATTTTGCCACAATTCCGCATCTTATCTGTCTTTTCTCAGGCAACACTTCTTTCATCACTTTTCTTATGGCAGCTTCCAAGTTAGCAGGCTCCCTGTGAGTCTTCCTCAATCGTTTGAACTTTACTTTGGCTTTTGCAGCATTGTTTTGCTGCCTCAAATTCCAAACGCTTGCGTGCGCTCTACGGATGTGTTGACGAAGCTAGTGTCAACGCTTGTCTGGTTTCTTGGTCACGAGTCCATCCAAGAATGCTTGAACCGCTAGTCGCTCCATTACATTTTCTGGTGTGGATGGATATGCGAGACGCAACCAAGCGGCAATGTCAGTTTCGAATTCTTGTAAGGATTCGCCCGATTTCTGACAGCGATTTTTCAGCTGGGAGTGGTATACGGTTCCAAAATGGGCGTGGCCATATCGTAATTCTAGATGTTTAATCAGCTGATCATAGTCCTCCTGTTCTTGGGCGGTGAGAGTTTGTAGAATATTTGTCGCTTCTCCACGTAATGCAAGTGTCAGTGCTACAGCTCTTTCCCCTGCATTCCATCCGTTTGCTTTGGCCGCTGCTTCAAACTGCCGGGGTAATTTGCCCATGGAGTTTTTCCGTCGAACTGAGGCGGCTTCATGGAAAGCTTCCCTATTTCTGAATTGACCTTTGACATCTTTTATACCTCTTGAACTTTATCCACGTTCAAACTCAAGTCCAGCATTGCATTTTCGTTAACCATCTCTGTGGAGGACGACTATTAATTTGTTTTTCCAGCTTACTGATCGTTTCCTTTATTTTGTCCATTTCGCCTCGATTCCGTCTTTGATTTCATCGCTGATTATTTCCTTCATCTTGTCCATCTCTGCCTCGACCCCATCTTTGATTTTATCTACCTCCGTGTTCATTTGCTCCCTAATTTTATCTATCTCTGTCTCAACGGTTCTCATTCTTCTTCTAGAAAATTAGCCACACCACACAATTCTTTTTTAGGCCTTCTGTGTTTTCCAGGAACTTCTCTTCCAGGCTCCTTGAATTTTCTAGAAGCTTCTCTTCCAGATTTCTAGAATTTTCTTGAAGCTTCTCTTCCAGATTTCTAGAATTTTCTTCAAGCTTCTTCCAGATTTCTAGCATTTTCTTCCAGGCTTCTTGAATTTTCTAGAAGCTTCTCTTCCAGATTTCTAGAATTTTCTTCCAAAGTCCCTCGAATTTTGTTGCAGCTCTTCTTTCAAGGATTCTATTATCGGACTCAAATCACCTCGAACTTCGAATAAAAATGTTTCGGGTCCTCACCTTCTTGTATAAGTCCTTCTGCAAGTCTTTCCGGGAGTACTTGCTTTTACCCGTTGTTTCCAGTTCCCTTTCCTCCAATTCCTGTTTCAATTCCTACCTTCAAGTCCGCAGGACTTTTCTTGAACACATTTTGTCTTTTGACGAGGTATCAGTCTGTTTCACACCTAAAAGTTTATCAGTTTGTTAAAAATTCACTTCGCGAATTCTTTCCACGGGCCACCAGTCTATTGTCTGTTTCACGCAAGAGTGTATCAGTTTATATTCCCACGACAATTGTCCACTTCGCAAAACCGGGCCACTGTCTATTTTCTGTTTCACGCTAACAGTGTATCAGTTTATATTCCCACGCACAATTGTCCACTTCGCGAAAACCGGGCCACTGTCTATTTTCGGAGTACAAAAAGGTCTATCAATTTATTTTTCTGACTATCCACTCCACGATCACTTGTTTATTTTCAAAATCTCACTTCCGACACCAATTGTTTCGAATTCTGGCATGTTCCAATTGTTTCCAATATTGACCGTTGTTTTCCGCGGCCGAGCGGCTGGATGGTTCTCGAATATCTCCGGGGATGATCTCATCGTTGTCGATGGCAACGCGCGAGGCGACAGGTCCGGCCTAGGTTCGTTACAGTATTGTCAATTTTGAATGAAGTCGCTCCAAAAAAACCGATCAAGATCTTTGGACATTATAAGGAATTCTGGAATGAGAAGGTGAGGCAAGCTACAAAAGAAAGGGATATGAGTTACAAACATTATGCAGTCAATAAAACAACGGATAATTGGGAGAAGTATAAACAAAAAAGAAATAACGCAGTGAACACAATTAGACAGGAGAAGAAGAACTATTTAGAGACAAAGATTGACTCAAATAAGAACCATCCTACTGAAATGTGGAAAACACTGAAGACTTTAGTACCGAATAATAACAAAGAATATAATCTTACAACTATTGATTTTGGCAATGGTGAAATAATTTCTGATATGACTTTGATACCAGATGGCCTGAACACATTTTATATCAAAAGTATAATAAATATAACTGATGGAATTGACAACAAATTTTCTCATAGCTTTCCTATAACTAAAAGAATAACTCATAATAAATTGTCCAACTTTAGTCTTATCAATATGGTAGATCTAGTAAGAATTGTTGGATTTTTGAAAAATAAAAGTAGCCCCGATGAAATTTGTGTAGAACTTCTGAAGAAGTATTTCAGTGCCATTTGTAATCCATTGTTGAACATTATCAACAGTTCTTTAGAGAGAGGTGAAGTACCAACTGAATCAAAATTATCTACTATTATACCTATACCAAAAGTGCCAAATACAAACCAAGCTATTCAATTGAGACCAATAAACATGATTAATGCTACAGCTAAAGTATTGGAGAAGGTTGTATATGAGCAGATAGTGGATTATTTGGAGTATCAATCGGGTTTTCGGAGCAAACATAGTTGTGAAACTGCGTTACAATGTGTTTTAACAGATTGGAAGAAAAGTGCGGAAAACAATCAGTATACTATTGCAGTATTTCTTGACCTTCAAAGGGCATTTGAAACTGTAGATAGATGCAGACTGATTAGAAAGATTGAAAGCGTAGGTATTGATGGAATAGCACTAAACTGGATCATGAATTATCTAAGCAATAAACAGCAAAGGTTGAAACTAGATGAAGTTTATTCATTTATAAAATGCAAAATAATATAGGAGTACCACAAGGGTCTATTTTGGGACCATTGTTATTCTTAGTATATTTAAATGACATTGTAAACATAGCAGAGGAATTTAAAATTCACTTATTTGCCGATGACACCCTACTGTACTTTAGTAGTAAAGATGTACATGAGTGTGTTGATACTATGAACGCTAGTCTTGAAAGGGTGTATAGGTATTGCTGTGCAAATCTGCTAAAGGTGAACGTAAATAAAACAAAATGGATGTTATTAGGGAAACATAAAGAGCATAATAATGAAAACCTACTCCTACGATTGAATGACAGTGATATAGAAAAGGTAAACGAATTCGTGTACTTGGGTGTAACTATTGACAGTAAATTAAAATTCAAGGAACATGCTAATCAGATTATCAAAACAGTAGCTTACAAAATCAACTATTTAAGAAGATGTTCCCCATATCTCAGCCAGTGGTCTAAATTATTGGTATACAACTCCATAATCCATTTAAATTATTGTTCTACCATTCTATTTTTTCTCAATCAAAATGAAATAAACAGACTACAAAAGATGCAGAATCGTGCTATGCGAATAATCTTACAATGTCCGAGGATAACACCGATAGCAAATATGTTGCAAACCCTTCAATGGCTACCAGTGAAGAAACTCTTCGAGTACCTAACACTAATCTTTATTTTTAAAATCAAAATTGGATATTCACCTGTATATCTACAGAATAAATTAACTTATGTGGCTGACATACATGAGTATAACACAAGAAACAGAAACAACATAAAAATTGAAAAATATAAAAAAAATAGTACACATAATTCATTATTTTATAAAGGAGTAGATTGTTTTAATGACCTCCCACAAGAAATTAAAGAGAGTGGTTCGATAAATACATTCAAAAGACGATTGAAGGATTACTTAATGAAAAATTAGTATATTATTGTGTATGACTTTTTTATGTAACTTTTTATCTATATGTATGTATTTTTAATCAGGCTGTTTGTATTTTTTCATGTTAATTTAATTTTATTTATAATGTGACAATGTATTTACTATTGTAAATGAATTAGTTTTTTAACTAAATAAAGAGATATATAACAGGTAGAACTTTCAAGCAACACATATCTGAGCATAGAAACACTTTTATTAAGGGCAAATCTAATTCAACTTTCGCTAACCATCTCCTGACTGAAAAGCATTGCTTTACTTATGACTATAAACTTTTGCATGTAGGAAAGAAAGGTCAAAAACTCAATATCCTAGAAAGCTTAGAGATTAACAAAGACAAGAATTTACAATACCAGATTAATTGAAATAATTCGCCCCTTTTAAATCTGTTTACTAGAAATTTAATAATCTTTCATCCAATAATCCCTTAATTAGATACCTAATATCCAACCAACTACCTGCTTCTATTATTATTATTATATTAATTATGGGCTTTCAATCAAGTATTGGCCGCATAATTCATTCATGAAAGTACTCCGACCGAATGTCTTTGACAATTTCCTCAAGCTATCTTAGATCATAAACATATCCGCATTCACTCATCGACGCGATGTATGAAACAATATTCTTGTTATGACTCACTATCGCTTTTGAAATAGATGTACCGGACTTGACAACAGCGCATCCGTGCAGAGGGTTGTTTGATGTGGATTAGGAAAATTTTGTACAGAAATCTCTTTCGAGAACCTACTTCCCGGGAAGATTTCTGTAATTTTAATATTTACAGGGTGGCCATTTTATATCCAAAACCGTAAGCGCCTACGACATCTAGCGGTTCAGAAACAAAATAATCGGGGGTACACTAAAACCTTAAATATCAACAAAACTCCAGTAAGGCAATGGCACACCGAAACAGCTAAAAAATGCAGGATTCAAATAAGATTCTGAAAGAAGACGGATCCACCTTCCACTTTTAGCCAATCTAAATATCACTGCCAATGGGAGTAGCTAAAGGGATAATTATAGCAATGGGAACTTTTGCTAAATTTTGACGTATCAATATTGTATGTGATTAGAATAACTTGAATAACACCAAAAATCTATTTAAAAAAATGTTGATGGAATATTAATTGGAAACCATAACCAACGAAGTCCATATTTATATTCTAATAAGTCAATTAAAGCTCACAACAAAAACTTTCCATAGCTCATACACAATACATCTTTTTATCAAATGAAATATTGAGAAATTGGCAAGAACATACCTTTCGTTGTAGAGTTTTCTTTATTGACCTCATCATCTTGAAAACAATTCCATAAAATTTGGATTGTCATTTTTAGTATTGTGGCCCTTTTTATTATCCTCAAATAATAATTTTTTTCATCAGGTAATATTTCCAATGCTGAATGTAGCTCATGGAGGACTGAAAATTAACACTCTATAGATGCATAAAAATGATCTTTAAATTTTTTTTAGTTTTTTCACCTTTTTTAAAATCGTTAAATTTGTTTCCGATTTTTTCAACGTCTGTTTCTTTTTGCTCTTCCAATATCACATCCATAAACTCCTTCAAAACCCTTGACTGTTTCACTATCACTTTTACTTTACTTTTATCCAGTGATGAATTGCTCACTTTTATTCCATCAGATATATCTTCAAGTAGTTGTTTGTTTTCTTCATATATGACCTGTTCAAAAAATATTAATTAACAATCATAATTGACGATATTTTATTAGAAAATATACATTGAATTATTGCAAATATATTGTACCAATTTCCTAAAGTTGCATAAATGGAACTAAGTACAACCAATTTAAGCTCTGGTAATCATAATATACCGTGTGACACAGATTCATGGTACACCCCCTTTTCTCCTTTGTTTCTCTAGCTATATTTCTGAAATTTGGAACATTGAATATGCTCACCAGACATATTTGAAAAAAAAAACAACTTCCGGTTTTTTCGGAAATGACATCAACTTTCGATTTTCGAATGGGACACCCTGTATATTATTACATTTTTGAAATCTTCGTAATTATCTGAATCCAATGATACCTTTATAGTTGATATTTCATTTGTCAGAACACCCATGAACTCCTTAAAATTATTCCAAATAATCAAAGTAATGCTAACTATCGCATTTTTGATTAAAATAGTATTGTGGTTCGAAATACGTGCCAAAAAAGTTAAACAAAACCTTTTTTTTTCTCGAAACTCCATTTTTTCAAATGGTACCATAATGGTACTCTGACGTCATTCGAAAGTACCATCGATGGGGTATCCATCCATATTAACTATTTTTGTGTATAACCAATACGAACACAATAATGTAGTTGAAAAAGTTTAAGTATCTTCTCGGTTCAATAACAATAATTTATCAAGGTGGTTATGGAACACAAATCACATTTTGACGTTTTGTATAATCTGTAATTTCAGTTAGTCACTGAATACATTATTGAATTGATCGGATTGATTATAGAAATGAGTTATATTACGGAGATCTGGTCAATATGTCATTCAACCGATGGAGCTCCTAAAGCTCAAAGGCTCAAAGCATAGGTAGGCTCAAATTCCAATGTAATCAAAGGAATAACAATTAGGTATTCTCTCACAATTTAATTAATAACAAAACAAATAAAAAAAAAGAATTCTTATAGTAGCTGTTTGAAATGTCCACCACCAACATCCAAACATTTTCGAGCTCATTTCGCGGTATTTTGAATAGCATTGTTCAATTGTTGAGGCTTTACTTTGAATGGCTTGTCTAACTCGTAATTCTAGGTCATTGCGGGTCATTGGGTATGCTTTGTAAACGATGTTTTTCAAGTGACCCCCAATAAAAAAATCTAAAGGGGTTAAGTCAGGTGATCTTGCCGGCCACCTAACAGGACCATGTGTTCTGATCCACATTTCCCCAAATCGGTCACGAAGGTAATCCGTCACTATCCTACTATTGTGCGGAGGTGCACCATCCTGCTGAAAAAACAGTCGATTTTCCAGATTCAGCGGTAAATCTTCTAAATAATCTTGAATTTCATTTCTGAGGAAACTTAGGTATCTACCACCATTCAAAGATCCATCAAATATTATGGGACCAATTATTGGATCTCCAAATACTTCTAGCCATACATTAAACCCAAAACATTCTTGGAAATTCTCCTGCCTGAATAAATGCTGATTCTCTTGCGTCCAATATCGAGTATTTTGTTTGTTAAATAAACCAAGATTGGTGAATCTTGACTCATCGGAGAATACACTTGTTTACAGAAACTAATTATTTGTTATTTGGCTGTACATTATTGTGTAGTACCCACCTGTAATATTCCATCCTTCTTATACTATCGTCTTCGTACAAATGTTGATTTATTTGATATTTATAACATCGATACTTATGTTTTTTCAAAATTCTTCTGACACTTTCACGACTGGTATCCAACTCGGTAGCGATCTCCCTAAGAGATGCTGTTTTATCGATTTCCACTCTCACGAGAACATTTATCTCCATATCTACAGAAACAATATTATGTTCAATACCAAAATTATTATCAGGCTCTCTTCTGAACTGCTCTTCAAGATGCTTGAAGTAATTTCGAGCCGGACATTGTCGTTCAGGGTATCTTTCCGAGTACAGCTGTTGAGCAACAACTGCATTTGGCCAACATTCCCCATAAATTAACAGCATATCTACTTTTTCGTTTCTGTTATAAATTGGTGGCATTCGTAACTTATTTCTATTATTAATGCGATCAATTCAATAATGTATTCAGTGACTAACTGACAATTACAGATTATCGAAACGTCAAAATGTGATTTGTGTTCCATAGCAACCTTGATAAAGTATTGTTATTGAACCGAGAAGATACTTAAACTATTTTCAACTACATTGTGTTCGTATTGGTTATACACAAAAAGAGTTAATATGGATAGATCAAATGACGTCAGAATACCATTATGGTACCATTTGAAAAAATGGAGTAATCAGTTGTTGTTCAGCACTGACTAGAACCATTTATATACATTCTCCGTAATGGGAGAAAATATAGGTTTTTTATGGTTATTGTTATATGGTCATTTGAATATCTTACACCTTATCAAAACATTGAAATTAAATTACTGGGTCATGTCATTCAATTTCTTCTTCTAAGATTCTCACCATATCTAAATCTAACATAAAAATGTGTGTTCATTCACATTCGAAAAAACCGAAGGAAAACATTTCTTATTTTATTATTATTTATATTCCTAGAATAGTATATTAATTTTATAATTGTTATTACAAATATAGTCTACGCGTAAAGGCCATCCAATAGAAAAAAAATTAGAGGCTATTTTCACAGTTAAATAAAGACGCAAATAACCTGTACTACCTTTTAGAAGATAGTTCGTAGATGAAAACCCAGGTGGAATTTTTTTAACAAGAAATAGTGTCCAAAATGACAACTTTTTTGATTTTTTACAAATATTTTAAAAAGTATCGAAGGAATCGTTTCACATTCAATGGAACTTATGTAGAGAATTCAAAAACCTACAAAATGTTTTTTTATGCTACCGGATCGGTGCACTTTCCACTGAAAAAATCTGGGAAAACCATTTGTAAAAAATTCATAATTTTTATAAATATAAAGCTGGACAATCAATCTTGCGGGAAATGATAGATAATAGTAGTTGAACTGTGCATTTAAGGGAAATCATCATATTCGAATTCTGTGAGCGGCATCTGGAAGTAGAGATCCATATCTGCAATTTGTATATTTTGGATGTTTATTTATTAAATTCACAGGAGAGTAATCGTTCACGTAAATATAAATAAAACAAATACATTGACCATGAATATTAGCTGTGATGAATCCCAAACCTTAGAAGTTTCTGAATTAGAAAATGAAAAGTAAATTTCAAAAATGGAAGTTTTTGATATATTTTAGGTAGTGTTAGTCATTATTAATTAAGAATTAGAACAAAATGCAATATTTTTTTTAAAAATGATTACTGCAAATAAATTATGCAGATTAAGTATTATTTAGTTTTACTTCAACATTTTTAAATGATAATTAGAGATTGTTGTGATGTTGCATATTTGATAATTAGTTAATAAAAAACACTAAATCATTAAATAACTGAAAACGTATGCAAAAACATGCTAATAACTTAAATGCACTAATATAATATGCGCCAACGTATAAGCAACCCGCCGCGCGATGATACACTCTTCTATGCTGGCTCATTCCCCTACTACCGGTACTCGACAACTTTCAGTAACATTTTCAACACATTTCCCACCTCTCAGGTAAAAATCCAAAATATACAAATTGTATATATTGATCTCTACTTCCAGATGCCGTTTACAGAATTTGAATACGACGATTTCCCTTAAATCGGCGCATTTTGCAAGATAAGCTCTTAAATTGTTTATAACGCAATTGTGCAAAAACTACACATCGGACAGAAACCATCTTGCTCACAGTTGAACTACATGTTGTTATCAATCATTTCCCGCAAGATTGTTTATCCAACTTTAAATTTATAAAAATTAGTAATTTTTTTAAAATGGTCTTTTTTTAGAAGATTTCACGGAGTGTCAAACGATTCCTCCAATACTTTTTAAGATATTTGTAAAAAACAAAAAAAGTGGTCATTTTTGACAATATTTCTTGTTAAAAAAAATCCAAAGAGATTTTGCTGGGGCCGACACAGGGGTTTTCATCTACTAACTATCTTTCAAAAGGTAATATAGGCTATTTGTGTCTTTATTTAAGTGGGAAAAAACCTCTATTGGTTGGCCATGCCATGCCTTCTGTAGACTTCTTTATTTGTTCACTATACACTATGTTTATATATTGAATATATTTTTGTTACCTGTTGTTGTTGTACATAAAGAAAAGATTCCTTATTTATTATTATTTATAATATTCCTAGTATAGTATATTAATTTTATCATTGTTATTCATATATATGCTAATTTGAAATCTTCCAATTTTGTGTTATGATTATAAAGTATTTCATTAAGTTTTTTTTTATTGTATTCTTGTCAATAAGTATTCTCAATTATATTTTCGATATGTACATAATAATATACTACATAATAGTATAACTTATGGCTATTCCAATACAATGTATATTGACATCAGTTCGGCTCATCGATACTCAACCTCATTCCATGTGCCTAAAAGTTGAGGTTTCTGAGATAATTGAGAAAAACTGAAGATATGTCCTTAGTGGAGACATAATTTCCTATGTGCTAATTTCTTACAACATATCGGAATATGTGTCAACCTCCTGAACATTTTTTAATGCTGGGAGAATCAGAAACATAGTATGGGTGAGTCAGAATGAGACCGATAACTCCATTTCATCATTCATCATATTATTTGATCGAATCGATGTCGTGGATTCACTTATATGTCAAGTCAAGTCAAAAATAGATTTATTGTTTAAAAATATAAATTTTGTAACAAAGCATGACAAAAGAACTTGAAATAAAACAATCAAAACATTATACCTCATAGTTTTTGTTCAAATTTATACATTTTTCTAGCAGAGCAGTCAATAGAACATATAAATAAAAACCTATAATTAAAAACCTAATTAAGACACAATACTATTTCATATTCACTTACACACATATATGTATATATAAATCTATAAAACAACAAGAAAATAAATTTCAGAGAGAAGAAGATAAAAACTCTTCGACAGAATAAAATGGCTGTTCTACAAGTAGTTTTTTTGTTGCCCTCCTGAACCTACAATAGGCTTCAGTTCTTTTAATTGGTTCTGGCAAGTGGTTAAACATTTTTAAACCATTATAAATAAAAGAATTCTTAACAAGAGTTGATGTTGGAATTGGCAATCTTATGTTGTTATCCTGTCCTCTAGTAGGGTATGAACTTTTATATTTATATATGATGCAGACTGTTTCAAGAATAAAAAGAGCTGGAAGGGTCAATATTTTAATTCTTAACAAAAAGGGGTTTACATGATTGTCTGTAGTTTGCTCTGCGGAGATATCTGAGTGCTCTCTTCTGCAAAACAAATATCATGTTGAAATGATATCGACTACATGCTCCCCAGAAAGGAATACCATATACAAGGTGAGATTCTACAAGTTAAAAATACACGGGTCTAGCTGCTGCTGTACCTAGCTCACTTACAATAACTCTTACAGCATAGGCACCCTTTGAAATTCTTTTTCCAAGGGCCACAACGTGATCATCCCAATTCAGTCTACTGTCAATTTGTATTCCTAAGAATTTGTTGCTCTGTTTGGATTCAATGGTATGGTCATTTACAATAATGTCCCGCTGTCCGCCTTTGAAAATCAAAGTGTGCGTTTTATTAAAATTGAATGTGGCTTTATTGGCTGCACACCATTCTGTAACCACTGCGAGGTCTTTAGACATGTTATGGTGTAGGGTATCACGGTGTCTGTCCGACCAGTTTATTGTTGCGTCATCAGCGAATAGTGTAATTATACCAGTAATCGGTAGGAGGGTAATGTCATTTATAAACAAGAGGAACAGTATTGGTCCCAGAACCGAGCCTTGAGGTACATCCGTTTTAATGACTCCACGATCTGAATACTGGTTACCATGCTTCACAATTTGATGCCTGTCAGCTAGGTACGTAGAAAACCACTTCTGAGTATTACCTCTAATTCCATAACAATGAAGCTTTTTCAACAAGATGTCATGAATCACGCAATCGAACACCTTGGAGAAGTCGCAGAATACGGCTCCTGCCATGTCTCCCTCATTTAAACTATGGTATATCCTTTCCAAGAAGGAGAAGATTGCATCTTGTGTACCTCGTTTTGCTTGAAATCCATATTGATTGGAATTTAGTATATTATGGCGACTAAGAAAAGACATCCGCCGCTTTTTCACGAATTTTTCTATAATTTTCGAAAAGGTAGATAGTAGTGATATAGGGCGAAAATTTCCTGGATCAACAGTATCTCCACCTTTGTGAATAGGTATGACTAGTGCTGTTTTTATACACTCAGGAAATATTCCTGATTCAAACGATGCATTTATTAAGTGAACTAGTACATTTAATGCGTTATCTGGGATATAGTTGACTAGCTTGGCTGGGATGTCATCCAGCCCAGAGCTATTTTTGTTCTTGATTTCCGATAGTATTTCTTTTAATTCAGTAATATCTGTAGGATTCATAAAGAAGGACTGGGTTACATTCATATTCTTTAACTAATCAATTGGATCCTTAGTCGATTTAATAATAATAATAACAACTTTATTCATCCCAAGAAATAATACAATTATTTATATTAGGGATACAATACAAAATAAATAACATATATTTTCAAACAAGTGTATGAATTATTTTATCATATGGGATAAATCAATAAAATAGGTTGTATTTCTCTTATTATAATTTTGTATATTATTTTTTGCACAATAAAATGAATAAATTATTGAGAGATCTCATTTTTTTTGAATTTGGTGTTGGACTTCCACCAAAGTTTGATTTTATCGGAATAGTACATAAATTTTTACACTGACGAGTATTATAGTCATGGATATAATCAATTTGTGTGAATGTGAGGTTAGAATGTTTAGCAGAATTTTTTATAGAGTGGATTAAACAGCAGATTTTGAAATTATATAAATTTCCGATATTGAGTAATTCATTGGGTTTATATAAGTTTACTGATGGTTCGTGGTACTGGTATCTGAATATACATTTTATTATTCTGTTTTGTATTACTTGAAATGGTTTTATGATTTTTTTATTTGCAGTTCCCCAGACTGATATGAGGTATTGTAATTTTGAATAAAAAAGACAAAAATAAATGTTTTTTTAATATTTCAAAGGAAGATAGTCTCGAATCCTGAATAAAATTCCAACCATAGGTGATAGGTGACGTCTTAAATTTTCTATATGTGTACTGAAAGAAAGAGTTTCATCTAAATATAGTCCAAGGAATTTAATTGTAGTGGAATATTTAAGATTATTAGCCCGAATTTAATTGTATGATTTTGAACATTTGCAAGTTTGGTTTTAGTTATAAACATAAACGAAGATTTTTCAATATTTAATGTAAGCTTATGCACATCTAGCCAATGTGAAATTATTTTCAAATCGTTTTTCATATGAATTTTGATGGAATCTATGTCATAACTATTGTAAATTAATGTAGTATCATCTGCAAATAATTTTAATGATCCGCTTAATTTCAATTTTGAAGCCGAATTTATATAAATTAGAAAGAGTAATGGTCCTAATATAGATCCTTGAGGTACCCCACAAGATATATCTCAAAAAGAACCATTATAATCTCCAAGATTAACATATTGTTTCCTACCATATAAATAATTTTCAAACCAGTTATGAACCACTCCACGAATTCCTATTTCATATAATTTTTTCAATAAAATTTTATGATTAACAGTGTCAAAAGCTTTACGTAGATCCAGTGAAAGATGTCCACATTTTTTATTTTTATCTAATTGTAATTGGATATCTGTTATGACATCTAATACTGCAGACTCTGTATCACTGTGTTTACGAAAGCCATACTGTCCCTCATATAGAAATTTTTTTGATTCCAAATATTCCTTTAATCTGCTGTAAATAGCCTGTTAATTGAGTTGCTATGGAGCAATAAAAACTATTGAGAGTGTTCGATTCCAGTTTAGATTCGTTGGTACCCTTTTTCTTTCCTCTGAGTTCATTGACAATATTCCAGCTCTCCTTACCTTTATCTCTGGCTCTGTTCATTCTTTGCTCATATAACATTGATTTTGCAATTTTTTTGAGTTTGTTGTATAAGTTGCGGTATTTATCAACAAATAATTCGAATCTATCATCTCTAATATATTTTTTTATGTATAATAATGACCTTTTTTTACCGGAAGTTTTTAGGCCTTTAGTTAGCCAGGATTTTATTTTTTTGGGTTTTAATTTTTTTATAGGAAATGCAGAGTTATGTAGATTTTGTATTTCGAGATGAAAGTCGTAAAATTCATTCATGTTCACCCACGATGAGTTCAGACATAGCTGGTGAAATTTAATATAATTGTGCTCAGAATATATTCTACTATATTTGGGTACGGCGCTATTTTCAATTCCCGTAACAGAAATTTTACAACATATTCCCTCGCGATCTGATATGTTCGGTGATACCACCGAGCAACTAACATTTTGTTGATCCATATTTGTGCAAAAATAATCTATTATTGATCTTGATTCTTTATTTATATGAGTATATGAGTTCACATGCATTACTAGGTTGAATATATTAAAGATATTAGTAAGTGCCTGACAAGATTTACTATTTTGATCCTCATAATTAACATTTAGATCACCTGCTAAGATTATATGGCAGTTTGTTGGTAGCAGTGAGAGCGGTTATTCCAATTTCTTCAGGAACATTTCAATATTAGTGTGAGGTGTAAATTCGTTATTATTTGTTCGATATACACAAATAATATACAGTTTCAAATTACTATTGAATATTAAGTTGAATTCAAATATTTGTTCTTCAAGTAAGTAATCATATTTATCTATATTAAGAAATGACAATTTACATTCAGTTACATTTTTTATGCAACGCATCCAGGAATAGTCCGCATGAAAGCCCTTGCCAGGTCACATGTATGGTGGCCAGGACTAGACGCTGACATTGAACGTCTAGTTCGTGGTTGTTCTGTATGCCAAGAAAACCGGAATATGCCGCCTAAAGCAGTGCTACACCCATGGGAAGAAACAAGAGAACCTTGGACTAGACTGCATATAGATTTCGCTGGACCAACACAAGGATCTTTGTTTTTAATAGTAGTCGATTCATTTTCAAAATGGTTGAAGTGCGGGTAGTGCCTTCCACTTCTTTCCAGTCAGCCATATCAGTGTTAAGAGAATTATTTGCCACTCACGGAATTCCATTAGTGATAGTGTCTGACAATGCTACGGCTTTCACATCATCAGAGTTCCAAATATTCCTGACAAATAATTTGATAAGGCATGCTAGAATAGCACCGTATCACCCAGCATCTAATGGACAGGCAGAAAGGATAGTACAGACAACGAAACATTTCTTAAAAATGTTATAGGACGGAGATATAAAGACGAAGCTGGCCAGATTTCTAATGCAGCAGCATCCAATTTCAATAACAGGGAATAGTCCAGCAGAGATTTTGATGAACAGGAAACTGCAAACGAGAATGAGCTCCTTGCACCCCAAAGTTTTGGAAACATCCAAGAAACAAACATTAGAGGAAGATGCACCGGAAGTATTGAGACAATTTCGAGCCAAGGATCCGGTGTTTGCTAGAAATTATGGAAATGGGCCAAAATGGAGTCCAGCCTTCATTCAAAAATCTCTGGGACCAGTATCTTATAGATTAGATACGCCTGAGGGAAATGTACTACACAGACACGTGGACCAGATAAGAAGACGGCAAGAAGAAATAGACAGTTCACCTATACTTTCCGATACAAGTAATTCACCCCGAATCGGCAATGACCTAGGAATTATATTCGATTCCAAACTAATTTTTGATCTACATGTCGAATCAATCGCAAACTCCGCCTCAAGAATGTTAGGCTATGTAATGAGAACATGTAAACATTTCGAAAACATCAAGTCTTCAATTTGTGTCTATAATGCATTTGTGTACAGTAAGCTAAATTTCGCTTCTATTATATGGAGTCCTCAATACAAAACGTATATAAACCGCCTGGAAAACATTCAGAACAAATTTGTCAAATATATTAGTTTTAAAACAAAATTTCAATTACAACGGCACATTGAAAATGCGAGAAAACATTTCAATATTATATCACTATCGAGTAGAAGAGTGATCTCTGATATTTTATTTTTACACAAAATCATCTCAAATTCCGTAGATAATGCTAATATACTGAATCAAATTCAAATCAACGCTCCCATTCGCCACTTAGAACTAGCCACCTGTTCCAGATACCATTTCGAGAACTAATTCCCTCAAAACTCTCCTCTATGTAGAATTGTTCGAAATGCTAACAGGTACACTGATCAAATCGATATTTTCTCCAAATCCCACCAAAAATTAAAGACCACTTTGAAACGACTCATGTATCAAATAATTTCTGCTTAAATTAGTAAAAGCAAACAACTAACAAAAAAACACTTTATCTTTGTTACTTTGTTTCAATTGCTGTCTGAAATTAGTATTAGTATATAAGTTTAAGTATAAGTAAAATTAAATGTATAATGTAGGTACTTTAGTGGACTTTTGTCTGTCTGTATCTTTCATGACCATTAAATAAATAAATAAATAAATAAATAAAAAGTTATTCAGAACAAACCCGTTCGTGCTACTAGACCACGAAACCCGCCTCGATATTTAAAGGATTATACAAGTTGATATTCTACGAAGTAGAAGGGAGGAGTGTTATGTATGAGACTGTTGTATTACCCTGTAGTAGTTTGAGTATCGTCTGTCCAGGATAATGTTATGTTGAGTTATGATATGTATTATGTCACTTATGCCAGCCATAACAAGTAATATACGTTAGTTAAACCGATAACATTCTTTCTGAAAGAACCTACGAGGTCATACACAATATTGGCGCAGTCGGAGCAGAAAGATAAGATAATTATGCAGAATGTCGGCTATCGGCTCAATTGAACATTTCAATCCCAGCGAGCCTAATAAATGGTCAAATTATATCAAAAGACTGAAATCCTACCGACTGCGCCAATATTGTGTATGACCTCGTAGGTTCTTTCAGAAAGAATGTTATCGGTTTAACTAACGTATATTACTTCTTATGGCTGGCATAAGTGACATAATAACATATCATAACTCAACATAACATTATCCTGGACAGACGCCGACTACTCCAAACTACTACAGGGTAATACAACAGTCTCATACATAACACTCATTGATTGAATATTTATAGTGGTCTGATTTCCATTGTCAACATCAATGCTTTTTTGGGGTGGTTGTATTTTTCCAGCCTTAACACTATTTATGGTCTCAATCAAATCTGTATTAGACAAGTTCCTTTTAGCCTCGAAAAAATGTTACAACTTCGGCACGTTGCAATGTTTTCATGACAATATTATTAGTGTTCTTGGGATACAATATAAAATCTTTTACAATACTAACTATACAGAATCTTTGGGTCCACTTCATATTTTATGGATACATGTTTCATTAATCTTATATATTTGTTTATGGCCCTTTTCAAACTATTATTTATCATGCCATCCAAGGGTGCATCTTGTTCTGATATGATCAGTAAATTAGTGAATTTTCCTATTGGTAATAAGTTCTTCAATGCCATCTTAAGAGTCCTATTGTTACTAATATTTCTTGTATTGAACATGGTTATAACAAAATCATCATGCCCATAACTTAACAACTTAGGAAATATATTCTTCGTAAGATCTGAAAGTTCCATTCTATCGTTTATATATTCCTCTATCCGAAATTCACTATTCATTAAATTACCTAAAACTGTAGAAAAGTTTTGGGCATATTCATCACCTAATATAAAAAAAAATTCTTGAGCGCTGTTGCATGTGTTTACACAATCTTCCATGTGTGATCTTGATTCATCTTCCATGTTACCATACTTTCTTGCATATGATTGTTTTGACAGATCAACTGACAAACAAACCCAACCTCAAATTCATAATACTCCACTTAGATAAGAGTTAAGGTCTGAAATAATGTTTGCAAAAAACTGAAGATAAGTACTCTCAATGTTTATGTTTGAGTATCATTATCAAAGCCATTTCTGATTGAATTATCTAGGAAAATATTATCCAATCAACATGTTTTTGATGAAGAAAAACAATTATTGTGTATTTACTTAAATGATTTATTTCGAAACGAGCCTATCATGCTAGTTTGTGGTAGGCTGTTCAGTACACCACTGATCAACGCATAAAACATACACGAAATTTGGAACTAAAAAGAGACGTAGCCTTTTCTCATTGTTCCCGGTAGAAACATTAGACATAATTGGCAGTAACCCAAAACAGTTTGTATTATTGTCAAGTCATCTGTCATCATTTCAATCAGTGAACATCTTTTCAAAATGGATTATTCATATACAGATATACAGATATGCATTTCGTTTATGGTGAAACAGGGGGAAATGCCAGAGCCGCTGCTGAATTATATCCAAACAGACATCATCCACATTTCACTACTTTTATAGCTGTGCATCGACGATTGAAGGAAACGGGGTCCTTTAAATTCAGTAAACACCAATATGGTGCGAATAGAACAAGAAGATATAATGTTACGGAAGAATAAATTCTTGAACGATTAACAGCAGATCCTTCTACCAGCACTCGGGCTATTTCGTATAGGTTACAAGTGTCACAATCAACAATAAGTCTGGTAGCACGTGAACAACTATTGTATCCATTTCGCCTACAGAAGGTGATGGCTCTAGATGCTGGTGATTATGGCCCTCGTAGATTTTTTTGTGAATGGTTTTTGAGGAAGTATGAAGGCGCAAAGACTTTCCTAGATATGTTCTATTCACGGATGAGGCATGTTTCACAAGAGATGGATATTTCAATAGTAGGAACAGCTATTTATGGGATGAACAAAATCCGCATGGAATGTTTCGAAAAGGCTACCAACAAAAGTTTTCAGTGAATATTTGGGTAGGAATTATCGAAAATCGTATCATTAGACCATATCTTCTTCCTCCCCGTTTGAATGGGCAGAACTACCGAATGTTTCTTGAACATGTTTTACCTGGGCTACTTGAAGACATACCTCTATTGGTTCATCAAATAATGTGGTATCAATATGACGGAGCACCGGCCCATTTCCAACCAATCGTTCGTCAATTTCTTGATCAAATATTCCATGATCGGTGGATAGGTAGATGTGGTCCCATACATTGGCCTGCACGTTCACGGGATTTAACTTCACTAGACTTTTTTTTGTGGGGATACCTTAAATCCCTAGTGTATGAAACACCTGTAGAATCTGTGGAAGATTTAAGGGCAAGAATTTTAGCAGCATGTACGTTAATACAGGATACACCCGGAATATTCCAAAGAGTGTGACAGTCGATGATACGGAGATGCCATTTGTGTATTGAACAGAATGGTGGTCCATTTGAACATTTGCTAATGCCTTGTTTGTTTCTATGTAGTGTACCCACTAAACCGTTTTTATCATTTAAGTAGATATTAAAACACAATGTTTTTCTTCAGCAAAAACATGTTGATTGGATAATATTTTCCTAGATAATTCAATCAGAAATGGCTTTGATAATGATACTCCAACATAAACTTCAACAAATTAAGAGTACTTATCTTCAGTTTTTCGTAAAAATTATTTCAGACCTTAACTCTTATCTAAGTGGAGTATTTGAATTTGAGGTTGGGTTTGTTTGTCAGTTGATCTGCCAAAACAATCATATGCAAGAAAGTATGGTAACATATCAGTGAATCTGCTACATCGATTCGATCAAATAATATGATGAATGAAAAAATGGAGTTATCGGTCTCATTCTGACTCACCCGAAATATGTTTCCGATTCTCCCAACATTAAAAAATGTTCAGGAAGTTGACACATATACCGATTTGTTGTAAGAAATTAGCATTATGCGATTATTGCACATAGGAAATTATGTCTCTACTAAGGACACATATTCAGTTTTTCTCAATTATCTCAGAAACCTTCACTTTTAGGCACATGGAATGTTATGACTTTTAGGTTGAGTATCGATGAGCCGATCTGATTTCAAACGCTCATTTGTCCATTCACTTGTCCCAAGAAAATATGAAGGAACATATGACCACATACCATCGTAACTGCACCACTGGTTTAAGGAAATAAAAAATTATAACTTCAAATTAGTACATTGATAAACCTTGATTAGTGTACCAAGTTTCAAATTTTTTCCTTCAGGAATTTTTATTTTTTTTTATACTTTCGACACCCTGTATCTCAGAGAAGATGCATTTTAGGACATACCTTGATAGAAACTTTTCCGCTCGAAATGAGGTGAGGAATCTGTTAGTTGGAGTTCGTCGGTCTTATTCTGACTCACTCTGTATATATATATATATATATATATATATATATATATATATATATATAGATAACTGTTGCGTATAGCTGAATAAACATAATTCAAACAAACATAATAATTCAATCAAAGGGCTAACCTGACAAAATGCAAAAGGATCAATAATGAGATAAATGAGTTTTTTCAGGTTATGTGCTTGGTTCAGCCAATGTTCTTCAAGCAAAAGCGTCTGTTGAATGTTATGTGGTGTAGGATCCTGAAGAACAGAATTAAACGAAGGAACTAATTCAGTTTCTAGAGCCTCCAAGTTTGCTAAGCAGCTCTTTATTTTGATGCAATCTGAAAAGGATGAAAAATAATATTTATCTAATATATTTCCTGAGGGATTGTGTATTATAGTAAGCACTCAGTGATAATGATAACCAGTATAACTAGAAGTGCCTACTTGAATATTATAATGATCTTAGTTTTCTAAAATAAGGAATTTGGAAAAGGGCCATTCTGATTTTGGGGGAGAGAATTAGTTAAACTACTTATATTTTAAACAACAATCAAATCTTGCATAAAAAGTAGTTTTTCAATCCTACATTTTTTATTTTCTATCTTAACTGGAAATTCTTATATATTATAGCCAAAACTCACATTGTTAATAAATCGGGTTTTGGAGAGGCATTACAATAGGGTTTATTCTTTCTGGGAAATTCAAATTCTAGAAATTATCGATTTTATATAACAAGTTTGGACATTAGAAATTTAAAAAATCCTCACTTTTAACACATGTCGAACATGACACTGCAAAGATACCAATCTGCATGATCCTATCAACATGTAAGTCAAACTCTACAACAAGTGCATCCAACTCATTGCTTTTTCCTTGATTACGACTTTCAAAACAAAAACTGTGGATTGATTCCAAAGCCTCGGTATATTCAGAAAACACTTTCAAGCTCAATTTCAAAACAGCTGTGTTCACTCGACGTTCCAGGGCACATAGCTCATTGGAACAGGTATCCACGAGAAGATTTACCATGGGTGTGTTCGGCTTTGTTTTGTTGATTTCACTAACGAGGCCATCTAGAGCTTCAAGGACCTTAAATTCGCAAAAGAGCCACTGTTTGAGATAGTCTTAATAAACAGGTGCTTTTTATAGACCATCCAGAACTTTTAGGACTTCAAACAGTGGCTCTATAAGCACCAGTAAAAATATTAAAAAACTAGCTGACCCGACAGTCGTCCGGTCCAAATTTCTATATTCCCTAAAACTTTTTTCCTGAAAACTCTCCTCATCATATAATTTCTTTTTTCATATGTTTTTTTGTGTTGTTCCATCTAGGTTGTGCTTTTGACTTTGCCCGCTTCCCGTTATACACTTATCCCGTCATCCTGTATTCCCATTATTCCGTTTTCCTTTATCCAGTTATCTCGTTATTCCCGTTTTCTCGTTCTCTCCTTTTTCCCGTTACCCCGTTTCATTATATATATATATATATATATATATATATATATATATATATATATATATATATATATATATATATATATATATATATATATATATTTATATATGTATGTGTATTGTATATTCCTGAAAACTTTTCCATTACCAAAGAATTACACATATCCATCGTTCAAATCGTGTTATGGTCTTCAGAAATCCCATAGAAAAAAGCACTTTAAATTTTTCCCAAATCCAATAACTTTTCTAAAAAACCTTTTCCAAAAAACTTCATTTGGACTATTACAAACAACAAAAAAGGTTTTGTGTTTGATTTAAGTGTTAAAATTAAAAAAAAAGCTGTGTGGACACGCCTGTGGATCGAACCCCGGTCCTTAGAGTTACACAGCAGACGCTCTAATAACTGAGCTAATCGGACACATACTAAGAGGTTAGCCGATATTGCTTTTGCTGGCCATATTTCTTGAATTTAACGATTTTCGGGCAACTTTCCTAAATTTTCCATTCTCACGTTTTGCGCTTACTTACAAAGAATCGAGATTCATTTTTATTATATAGATGATTAAGTTTTCATTTCTGAAATCACAAAATTATATAAATCTTCTCTAAATATACAGGGTGAACCAGGGGTGCGTGCAAGCGTCGAGTTCATTCTTGGAAGATGTTCACAAATAAAATATAAATAGCATTCACCATTCAGCACATTGTTGAAAAAGTAGGGTCCAATGATGTGATTCCAAAAATGCAACTCTATTTGCAAAATAATTACCATACCATTCTTGATGTAGGTTCAGAAGATAAGGGTGGAACTTATGTTTCAGTATTAGTCTGTTCACCCCACTTTGTGAAATATCTATTTGCGCTGCTGTTTCGGTAGTGCTTAAGTGAGGATTTTCCTGTAGCATCAATAGAACTTGCAACTCATTTTCCTTACTGATCACCGATCACCAACAATTTTCTTTTCAGTGTAAGACCCACTACCAGGGAGTTCAAACCGATCTCTTGGATCTCTTGGAGTTCTTGCTACAGGATATTTTTTATGGTAGATTCTGCTTGCTAATAAAGGATTTTGTCAGCTTTGCCAATACAGTAGACCATATTCACTAATTTTTCGTGAGTGAAATTCATTATTAACAATTGATTCCTTTCTTAGAAAAAAAACCATTAAAATTTATTATTTTGCAACAAATCTCGCTAACTTTACAAAGTAGTCCCCACAAACCCTATATCAACAAAAACCTCTTGAAAAATGCCATGCAATGATGCAATAAAATATAGGGTGTTGCATTTGAAAAATTCAAGTAATTGTAATGTCCTTTTCAAAAAATCGTAGGTATAACATCGACTCCGAGTTTGACTGCAACTCAACCAACATTTTGTGTTGAAATCAGTCAAAAACTATTGCAGATAAATCTAAGAAACCCATGTGCAGTATATCGACAATTTAGTCGCCAATACATTTTTTTAACAAAAATGGGGGGTTGCCGTTTAAAGAAACAGAACTCAGTTGTGTATCCTATTTTGGGACATCCTGTATATAAATAGAAATATTTTTAGAATGTGCCTCATTGTCGGACTATTATTAAAAAAAAACATATATCATTGGATAGAAAAAAAATATGGTGCTTGCAGGCACCCCTGTGTTACCCTGTAACTAGAGCTGAAGTATCTATCGCATGTGGGGAATTTTTTCCTGGTCTCCACTGAAATTTTCATGAAGAAATCTAAATGTCACCAAGAGTGCAAAAAATTCTGAATTTTACAAAAATGAATTGTTTTCAGAGAATTGTGTGACTTCCTTGCCTAGAAAAAACCTTAAAAAACCCCGAAAATCTCTACAAATTCAAAAAAATAAAAAAAACAGTTTATTACAACTTCACTCCTGCCTCTGATGATTTTACGATCTTCTGTTAGTGCAACTTGTGCTATGGACATTGCATGACTGAGAACTTCCTCAAATAAACTTTTTGCTTCATCACAAATGCTTTTTACTTTCGATTCTTGGTTTTCGTAATCAATTTCATTCATTTTATCAAGGGCCAAATCCATCCATTTGATGAAACTTCCTGGTAGGTCTTTGTTGCTGTTGGATTTTGAGAAAGTTTCTTGAATACCTTCCAGACACCATCTCATTTGTTTCACACAAAAACTTCGAGCAATCTGTAAAATTTGTATGCAATAGACAGAGAACTATGATATAATTGTTAATAACCCAGCACAACAAAATTTTTCAAAATACCATTCACCACTCGGCTGTTGCCTTTGATTTGAATATTGGAAAAATACCGGATTTGAAAATCGAAGAATACTTTTGACCTTAGAAATAGTAATTATACTTATCTTCATGAATGATTTCTTTGCCAGCATTGATTATATTCATTATTGAATGACGACGTTAATTCATCCTTAAGCAACTTTTATGACTTATTATATGAAGCTATTCGTAAATTTGTACCTCTCAAAAAGTTCAAAACATCCACCTTTCCAACATGGTTGAACAAAGATTTAAAACAAATTATATTTGAAAAGAAATTAGTTCACAGGGAATATAAAAATGGTAATGTTGAAGCTTATCAGTGGTTTCAATATCTCAGAGAACAATGTAAAATCTTGCGTGAGGACTGTTGTCAAAATTACATTTTGAAAACTGAGATTAACATTTCTGCTGACCCTCGTCATTTTTGGAAGTTCATCAATGATAAAAAGAAATCATTCAATCTTCAATGTCATATGGTTCATAACAAATAACTCTGGTGAAAATTCCGATGAAATAGTTAATCTTTTTTCAGACTATTTTTCGACAGTATATGATGATACAATCGTTAACCAAATTCCACATTATACCTTTGATACCACCGTTTACTTTTGCACCTATACCATAGACATTAAAGAAGTCATAGATTTAGTACTTTCACTACCTTGAACACTATCAACTGGCCCAGATGAGATCCCTTTGCATTTGATTAACAATTGTATTTATCTTCTGGAAACACAGTTTTATAAAACCCATCCATAAGAGTGGCTCACAGGATAAAGTTGATAACTACAAAGGTATTTGTAATGAATGAACATGGCTTCTGCAGAGGAAGATCAACTACTACTAATTAGCTGCTTTACCAAAAGTATATCATCAATGCTCTTGAGAATATGAATGTTTAATATGTATTGCATTTACTCACTGTAATAAACACTCTTGAAAATAAACTGCGGTGGACTCCATTAACACAGACTTTTCGAAAGCCTTTGATAGAGTCAACCACAGTTCATTACTTGCAAAACTTGAATCTCTGGGAATTGAAGGAAACATTCTAGAATGGATCAAATCCTATCTTAGTGGTAGAGTCCAATATGTAAAATATGGTAGTTCAGTATCAAATCCAATAGAAGTTCCTTCAGGTGTACCCCAGGGATCTGACATGGACCGCTATTATTTAATATCTTTGTTAATGGTATTCCTAATGTTATCACTAATAGTTCCTTTTATTATTTGCCAATGATTTTAAGATGTCCAGAAAGTTCAATCCATATCTGATGCTGAGAGCTTACAGAACTTGGGTAAATGTCAAAAAATAACTTTCACAAGATATCGATGCCATTAAATATATTTACCAGATTAACGAAACAAATTTATCAGAGACCAACAAGATCAAAGATTTAGGTGTTATATTCCACACAAAAAATACTTTTAAGAATCACGTAATAGAAACCTCATCTTTTGCATGAAAAATGTTGGGCTATTCTCTTCGTTCAGCACAGTCGTTCAGTAATTGTGCACAGGTGAGGTCTATTCTCGAATATAACTCTATCATTTGTTCACCATGCTACAAAGTTGACAGAATTCTTGGAGAGTAGGTACTCAAAATAAATTGCTAAGATACTGTGGCTATAATTTGGGAATGAATAGAGATGAATATAATTATTAACAAATATTAAAGGTTCTGAATTTAAATAAGTACTTCAACACATAGAAGACTGGAAATCGTTAATATTTCTCCATAAAGTTATTGATGGCAGTATTGATTGTCCTGAAATTGTTGAGCTTACCTCACTTTCTGTAAATGTAGAACAAATAAAAATAGTGACATCTTCAAGATTCCTTTTAGTAGAATAAATTATGGCCAAAACAGAATAATAAAATCAGCAAACACTTACAACAAAATTGCTGTTCGGTTCATCTTTACTACCCTTTAAAAAAGCAGTAAAAAACTGTATTATGCTTGGTTTATGCAACGTTCCCAAGAACTAAGCGAACTAATAACTAAGGATTCAACACTAGCAAATCAATGAGCGCGTTTATGGAAACCCTACTAGTACTAAGAACTAAGAACTATGACTAGAAAGTTGCCAAACTTTTAAATAAGAACCAAAGTTCTTAGTCAAAAGGATGTGCAGTAGGCCTAATGAAAATTTTTGACAGTTGACTTTTCAAAAGTATTAATGAGCAAAAAAAATAGTGCAAAATATGTTTCCTTTATTACAAGTCATTTTCCAAATCGTGTTTCAATCTCGATAGCTTAGGGTATTTTAATTTAATAGTTACTTGATCACTGTCAATCTGAATTATCAAATATGGTTGAGCATCTTAATTTCCACTAAGAATAAATCCAAGAGATGCATAAACACCACAGCATTCTTAGTAAGTTCTTAGTTACTAGTTATTAGTCTTAGTTAATGGAAATGTGCATAAACCAACCATTAGTTTTCTTTAATTTTTATTTATTTTCAATAATCTTGGTCATCTGTGCAAATGTATATTTACTGGGATCATTCTTTATGTAATGGTATAATTGGCTTGTTCATTAACGAATAAATAAATAAATAAAATTTATTGGAAATGAGTCTTACTGATAAATGTTCTTCCTCATCTGACTCTCTGGTAAAAATGTTTATGAGCAATAAGAGGTATGACAGAAGTTGATTCAGGTACTGCAACATTTCTCCATTTTCTGAATTATTTCTAATCTTTTTGGACGATTTTGTAATGAGCATCAGTAACCTTGTCAAATGGGCACATAGTTTCTGAAACATTGAAAAATGAATGTTATAATAGGAAGATTGTGGAATGAAATAGGTACCTTGAACCAGGATAATAAATTATCCTTTTTATATGAAATCGCACTATCCAAAGTCTTCAAAAACTCGGAAATGGTTCTTATATCTAGGGCAACTTCCGAAATTAAAATTCCTTTCGCTAGTTCCATTTTCACATTTTTCTGAAAACTTTAATCGAAAACTTAAATAATATCCAACTGCTTTTATTTTGATTTCAAATTCGACATTGACAGTTGACATTACATGTCTGTAGTCTGTACAGAAGTTACAATCGTGCTAATAACCGAAGGAAATAAAATGGTGGCTCTAACTGCGGTCATACCCAGAACAACAATTTCAGGGATAAAGCTTTTTGTGACATATTTCGCTATTTGATATATCTGTGGAAATATGAAGAATTGAAGAGGAAGTTCATATCACAAATGGGAATGAAAAGTGGATATTTAAGTAGGTATACTGACGCACGAGTAACCCTGTCACCATCAGTAGGTAGTTTACGAGCATACGTCTCTAATGGAATATTGCTATCTCCCAGTTTTACTGAAAAATTCACGGATTCTAAAATGTTAAGAGAATATTGAGAGAACCGAATAACAAAACTTTCAATTTACTTGGATTCATTCTCAGACTATGACTTTCGGCAAAAAAAATGTTTTGATTGAATTGTTATTTGTATGTGTAAATAGTTTTTCGGGTCAAATCTGACGCATATTTGCGGGTCGTCGGCATATTGATGTAACTCACTGGAGTTTAAAAAAGATGTCATGTCTGAGACATAGCTGGAAAAAAGGAGTGGGTCAAGGATTATTGTTCCCTGAGGAACACCACAAGTTACTTTTCTGAATAGTGAAGATACACCACCATTATTCGTTGTTATTGTAACGCACTGATTACGATTATGAATGAATGATTCGAAGCAATTTATACTGTGCCTTGACAATCCATAGAAGTGTAGTTTTGAGAGTAAAGTATCATGATCTATGGTGTCAAAGGCTTTAGAAAAATCCAGCAATACCATACATGTAGTCTGTCTTTCATCTATACCTTCATTGATTGAATCAACTATACTCTAGAGCGCTATTATACTGGTGCTGTTTTTTTTTCTAAAGCCCGACTGCCGATCACTATTTAAATTGTTTGCACTGAGGTACTCATTTACAACCATGTGAACATGTCTTTCGACGACTTTAGAAATGTCAGGGAGAATGCTGATGGGCCTCAAATCGTTCAGGGTGGGTTACTTTGGGTAATGGTTTATTTTATAATGTTTCCATATTTTTTCAAATGAGCATTGTTTAATGGAAAAATATATAATGTGTTTCAAATCCTTCAAGCAATATGGTAAACAGTGTTTTATAGTTCCTATTGAATATCCATCATGCCCAGCAGATCCACTCTTTATTTTATTTATATATTTCACAATATCGTGTGTTTCAATCAGTGGCGCACCCAGAATGATATTAGGGGGGGGGGGTATACATATGACTGCATGCGGATAGAAATTAGCACGGCAGGATTTTTTTTAAGGTCAAGGTCATGGGTACTTCAGAATTACGATAGAATACTAAAACAATAGCAAACTTGAAGTTTTTTGACGGTGTTTTTTTTAACAATGGAAAACGCATTTTAATGCCATCACATCCATCGGGTCAACGTGGATTTCCCTATAAACATTCCAATGTGCCATTTAGCTTATGTTCACTGGTTGTATTTCTCAAATAGGACTTCAGTCGACGTAATGTCTAGAATGACCTTTCCGGTGAACTGGTCGATACCGGCAGAGTCCGAATATTTTGAGTAATATGAAAACATTCGGATATATTTATCTGGATTACATAAATTCAACGCATCAAGTGCATTTTTTGGTCTTTGTAGATGACTTGTTTTGTTGAATTTTTGGTACCAAAGACACAGTTCTGCCTCCAAAATACTCCTTCTGAAATCCTGGATATCATGATATAAAACTTAGCAGGCCCAAAAAGTCCTTATTTTTTTATGCAGAAGGAAATTTTTTGTTGGTAGTAATACCATGAATTTTTCAAGAATTACTTATGTTTGGCGAATCGATCTTCTAAACCAGATAAAAATGAATCAACCCATGGTACTAAAACTGATTTTCGATAATAATTCATATCACTTTCAGCGGGTACGTTTGCTCGATTTGTTTGCTTCGAGGCCAATTTCAAACATATCAGCGATCTGTTTTGCTTAATCGAAAATATTTTTGAACTACGTTTCAGCATTTTTTCGCACGTATTTGATAGCGAAGATTGTTTCTTCGGCATTATCCATCGCAAACGCAAGATCTGATATTTCCTGAAGAGCTGCATGCATGGGTTTCAACAATTGCACCATAATCATGTCTTTGATTCCATCTGGTTGGACACATATCTGTTTCAATCTGTCTCTGCTAGATTCCGGTAGTAACGAATGCACTCAATGTTGTAGCACTTGTTGTCTTTTAGGGGTATCAAAGAAAGTATACACCTTTTCAATAGTCCCCATGCAGTTCCTGATAGGCGGTATTTCGGAAGCACCAGAAATTGCCAGATTCAGATTATGTGCTGCACAATGTACATAGAGCGCTGTTGGACAATCTTTGGCAATACAAGCTTGTGTCCCCTTTAAATGCCCACTCATATTGGATGATCCATCATATACCTGTCCTCTCAAATTTGAAACATCAATATTTCATGATATTAGTCCATTTAAGATTGCATCAGCAAGATCTTTTCCACAAGTTGACTGAACGGGCACAAAAGTAAGAATATTTTCACATATAGTGAATTGATTCTGGCTTGTTCCAATATTTTTAACACAGATTGAAAATTGTTCAATGGTTGATATATCTGTTGTTCGGCTAATATAGAGAAACATTTAGCACAATTCACTTCGCTAGCAATTTTTCGTTTTATTATAATGCCTCAATTATTTGGTTTTGTATATTCCAGCTGATGTAAGCAGCATTTCGAGGACATGTTTTGGAGTGTTTCTTCAAATTCACATCTCCATAATCAAGCCTAGCTCTTAGCAAGGCACGACGAAAATTGCCCTCATTTTCATCTGGTTCTACACTAATGTTGAACATGCCATGGTCTCGATATCCCCTTGAAGGTAGTCCCTGTCTGCCACACAATATGACAGTCTTTATAATCGGAACCAATTTTTTGGTGTTCTTGAACCTGGCATGCCCGTACGGCGTCAACTTGATAATCGATTGATTTACTTTCTCCCGCCATTACTGCCAAGAAGTTGTCAGCCTTTATACTTGCAGCATTTGGGGTTGTCTGGTGTTTCCTGAAAATTCTCCAATTTCGATAAGGATCCGTAACAAGATGTCCAGTGATTTGAGCTTTATGTCCAACTTTTTTTTGGGCGAAAACGAAACAAAATTTACAGTAAGCACCATCTTCTGATTTCGAATATATTAGCCACTTATAAATTTCGAGCCAAGCATATTGGATTTTCCTAGTTCTATTTCCAAAAAATTTACTTTTTTGTGGTGGTGTTTGAATTTTGTCACCATCATTCAGCTGAATGAAATATCAGATTGGTCAGCAACCGAACAAGTAGCAACATCCACCCCAGAAGTTCATGGCTGAAAATCAATCACAGCAACAATATTTGCACCTTCATCTGAAATATCTTCTTTTGTCTTGGTCTTTTTCTTTTGAAAAAAATCCAATAGAGTTTGATACTTTCGTTTTTCATTCATTTTAATTAACAACGTCTAAAAAAGTTATTTAATGAAAAATATGACCCATTAAATACCTAGTCTACTTATATTCCTTATGATTAGATGATAGTTTATTACTTGATTATGGGATTATAATTTTGTACAATTGTTTAATGAAGCACCGAGATCTCAAAATCAATGCGACGCCCAACGACAATAATGTAGAATCAAAATCGTATTTGCTTCACCAACACTCACATACGTCATTTATGAGGTCTGTGCCAACACTCAACACTGAACTGAGAACTGACACTAACAAGCAGTGTTGCCAATGTAAGATGTAAAAATTACTCACATTCAGCTGCTGTAACCCTCACATTTTCGCGCCCAAATTTGAAATTCCTCACGTTGATAAAATTAATAAAAAACATATTTTCCATTGTTATATTATCGATGGAAAGAATGAACAAGAAGCCACTTGATTTAATAAAAACACGTTTTTCATGCCTTCTTTATTTTTAAAAGTAAAAAATAAATAAAATAATATAAAAAATAAATAAATTTTTTCTAAAAACTTAAGGAACTGTTGTAGAAAGAAGTGATAAAAAAATCACATGGCTAAAAACAAAATAAAAAAAATACACATCTTAGGATAAATTAATATAAATACAATATTCAATTCAATTTCCAAACATCCATATCAATCATTTCATCAGTGGGTTTGAATTTCACACACCCACTGCTTTTCTCACAGCCTCCTGTGTATATATTAAAGCTCTTAGAGATTCAGTTTTCAATCTGTTTCTCTTTTATCAGTTTTTATATTGTTTAAAACACCAAAAACTCTCTCACTAGGTAGTTTAATTAGCCAATGATCCATTTTAATTTGTTTTTGAAAACGAATAGTAAATTATACGAGAGGCGAAACCGAAACTAAAGTAGTGTATAACTTGTTGAAAATGATAATAAACAGATTATTCAATATTGTCAACTGTCAAATCGTTGTGTCGAATTCGGGAAACATAAAAATTCACGGCAGAGGCGCGCGAGAGCATTTGGGTCTCCATCAATATTACCTTTTGTTCTATTATTTGAAACAAATTTAACGGGTAGTATTGGGAGCTTACTTGTTCTATTTTATAAAAAACCTGCTAATCCTCACATTTGAACAAACCCTCACAAATCACCCGCTGCGGTGTAAAACCCTCACATTGTGAGGAATCCCTCACTGCTAACAAGAAACAATACATTTCACAGCGTAAAAGATGATGTAATGATGCCTAAAGTCCCTAGCGAGCAACTGCAAGACCTGATCGCGAGGCGCGAGGGCGGAGTTGAGACAGGAGAACGTACAGTAACCCAAAAATATCTAAGAAGAGAAGCTTTCACAGTACATGTATTTTCAATTGGGTTATGCAGACTGTGAGAGAAAGTTATCTGCGAGAGAATAGTGACAACTTTGATTTTAGTAAAAATATCAATTACAAATAAGTAAGTTCGGAGGGGGGGGGGAGCCCCTATGACCCCCTTGAGTGGTATGCCACTGGTTTCAATGAGGGGAATGTCAAGTCAAGTTTTCTTTCACGCATAGCTTCCTAGTAGAATAGTGATTGAGGACTGAGTCTTTCATATCTAAGTTATTTTCAATTGAATGGCAACAGGAAATGCTTATTCATTTTTTTGGCATCAAGTAATTCCTCGGGGATTTCATAGTTTTAGGTCTTTGCAACTTTCAGTTTTTTCATGTTCTGCCAAAATGTTTCACGATTTTCGGTCTGGAAATAAAATCAAAGTACCTATACTCGCTTTTCCCTTTTTAATGCTTCATTAGTTAGATTCCTCAAGTGCCTATAATATTCCCCATTGGAATCTGTAGGGCGTTTTTTATTTTAAGTTAAGCTTTATCCGGGGTTTCATCATTATTTTGATGACGTCTGTGATCCACGGCGTGAATGGTTTTCCAATTATTTTGATCGACTTCACCGGAGCTTGGATATTCAATAGATCCTGGACTATGGAATAAAAAAAATCCGTTGACTGTTGCTTGATTTGGAGTTAACTCAAATGTCCTTCTCTGTCCCGCAAAGTGTAGAAAGAAACTGCTACTTCTACTTGTTTATATACCTACTTATTAGTAAAATCAATGTGACAAAAACTCGACATATTTTTGAATACTATGTACCAGTCAAAATAAATACCATGAAATCAGATTACTGTTTACTGAGAGTTCCAATATAACTCTTCGAGATGTGTGAGTTCGGATTAAGTAGAAGAAAAGCCTATGTTATCCAATTTGAATTTCAACCAGGGTCGTGCTTCCAAAATCTTCATTCCCTATTTCCGTAATCTCAGTTTCTCTCCTTTTCCTCCAGAACTTTGACTTAGTCCCACCTTTTAATTCCCATTTTTTCCAGCCCTGTTTTGATGCAATGGCGTTTGTATTTTTGTTTTGCTTATCCCTCCAAATGTCAATCTCGAGGAATCCCACGCAAAAATTGACACTGTTCAAAATTTTTCGTCCATCTCTAACAAGAAAAACTATATGGTACGAGAAAACAACATATCTTCATGAATAACCCATCCATTGGAACTTTTTCAACTCTATCCTAAACAATTTTTTTCGACAACTACTCTACCTATTGTGTCATCGAACGAAATAACTATTGAAATATATTTCCAATCGTATGTTCAAGAAATATTCACTAAATGAAATATGTAATGAAATGAGTTCATTTATACAGGGTACTACAGAAGGTGGTTTTCAAAAACATTATTTTGGTTTGTACTATTACATAATTTTAAGTTAAAATATAAATATGAAATAATAACTTTTTAACAAAAAATTAAACCGACGAAATACGGAACTGAAAAGTGAAAAATAAAATAACTAAGCTCCTAAACTAATGTAAGTAACTAATTTTGAGTGGGCGCCAAATAAACAAGCAAATGAATTAGATAAGGCGTAAAATGATGGCATCGAGTTGCGCGGTGACATTCTGATAATTTTTTTGAAGTAATTTAATGATCTTCGTTGATTGTTCGTTTGGCGCCGACTAAAAATCAGTTACTTACATTAGTTTAGGAGCTTAGTTATTGAGACTAAGAAGGTTTATTTTATTATTTACTTTTCAGTTCCGTAATTCGGCGGTTTACTTTTTTGTTAAAAAGTTATTATTTTTCAATTTTTTGTGGCTGAAATCTACTATAATTACTACCTACTTGTTTTTTGATTACTTCCAAAATACTTACTTGCCCACCTTACTTCAACTATTACCAGTTATTTTTTCTATTTGTTGTAATATACATTTTTTTTTATTTAAATTTTTTGAGTCGCATCTATCTTTCGATCATTAGCGACTGTATACAGTTATATTTTAGATTTAACATTTATATCCGTTAAGTATAATAATAAGTGATCGTTAGAGTCTTTGAAGATATCCGCTAAAGTTTCTTGAATTTGATATTTTTGTCTCTGCTTAATGTATTTCGTACACTCGATTAAAATGTGTTTCACTGTTAGACTTGTGGCACATAAAGGTTTTTCACTGTGTTTTAAGAGATATTCGTGGGTAAGGCGTGTTGTTCTGGTTAGTTTATTTCATTACTTTGTATATCATTCCACCCTCTCATAGAATTGTGACGGATGTAGGAGGACAAAAATAATGACATTAGCGATCTGTCATTGTCAACTACATATGTGTGCCAATGTTCACAAATGAAAAATCAATTATTCCCTATTGTTCTACCCGTAAGGGTATATAATTCCATTCGAAATCCAAATATGATCAACTATGAGGTATATTCTATCTAATAAAAAAAATCATCCAAATCGAAGACACCAGTACAAAGTTATGCCTGATAGAATCGGTTAACAGACCAGAATTCAGAGGGTGAGTGATCAATATCCTTCATTTTGCTCATTTAGGGGTAGATTTCATCTTTTCAATTTCGAAGTACACTCTATCCACTGAAAAAAGAATTATCGGAATCGGACGTCTCAGTAAAAAGTTATGCGTGATCATACATAAAAAAAAATATATGCGTCGACTAGAGAACCTCCTCCTTTTTGGTTTCGTCGGTTAAAAAGGAGCTTTCTGGTCAATAAATTTTTGTATTTTTGTTAAATTTCGTGTTTATTCAAATATTTAGTTGAATAACCCAATAATGTTGACTTTTATTCCTAACAAGCTCTAAAGTATCTCATAATGAATTTAAATAAATAACCTAAAATTTTAAGGGGGTGGTAGGGCCTAAAAGGAATATTTTTCCGGCTCCTCTAATCGCCACAAAACGCGCTTAAATCAAACAATCCACAGTACTGTCGAAATATATATGTGCAAGATGTTCTGAACATACCATATATACCTAATGGATTGTCCGTACACTCTGTATAAATGTCCTCTCTTCATCGCAAGTATTTGGTTGAAGTCTTTTATCAAGTAATTTATCATGTCATGTGAAAATAGGTGTTATCCAAACATTGAAATAATTAGAGATCCTATCTATAAGTCATGAAACACGCAATCTTGTGTCGCAAATCCCTCTAGAAGAAACCTGATGAATGTCTCAACTATTGATCATGCTCAGGCCTCGGTGTTATAAAATATTTTTGTGTGTTTTTTCTCACTTACTAGCAATTTTTGGTCTATATCTTCCTTTCGAGCTAGTTAATTTTTCACTCGAGAAACAAAAATGTGGTCATCTCAAAAAAGTTCATGCGATCTTTTTAACCTTCCTAATATTTTCGGGTTACATATATCTGAGCTTTATTGGTTTTCGAACAACCTACAGGACAACTCGAACATCGGGTATTATTTTGTCAGTTTCGCTGGACACGTCAATAACGATGATTTGCGTAATTTCTATTCTTGGAAACGTATTCTGGAACAAAGAAAGATGGTCACAATACATAAAAATACAAAATATTCTGCGGAATAAGTTTCAAGTGGAACAGTTGAGGAGAAATAAAATGTACTTTGTTTTGGAAACTGTTATGGGCCATTTTGTTTTCGTGACAGCGACTACAATGAAGTTATATTGGTAAATTGATGAATTTTAGATGATAGTAAGTGCCTATGTCAATTATGCATTTTCTTTGATGTTTCAGGCATTTCAACTTCGACGGAACGGCGGAGGAAAAACTTGAACTCATTATATCCACTTCGATTAGGGTTATAATGTATTACTACATTTTCCTGGGCACCATCATCATCTACAATACAGTCTTACTCCTAAGGAAAGATTTCATGGTATTCAAGGGTTTTTTAACTTCGACCATGAACATCCAAGAAATTGAACTGTTTCCATTATATAAACCTATAGAGAATGTTTCAGTATCCGCCTCTGTTACCAAAGAAGAGACGCAGAAAAAGTTGTTGGAAGCCTCGAAAATTTTGAATATACTCTTCGAATGTGTAGAATTGTGTAATGGCTTGTTTGGATTGGTTATACTACTGATGAATTTCTCCACTGTCCTCATCATTTTATCTTCATTGAATACATTGTTAATAAGAGGGGACCTAAATCAGTTGAACGCTGAAATTGTTACCACTTCTATACTCTCGTTTTTAATTTTCTTGGTAGGTAAACAATTAATTTAACGAGTTCATAGATAATAAAAAATATCTTAAATTTTCATTTGAATAAGAAGTATTTCGAGAAAGGGAGAGGAACTCTTTTTCTTTATCAAATATGGGGAAAACTCGCTAATATTTATATATGTAAATTGTTTTTTTATATTCTATCCCCATGTCAACTATTGAATGTTTAACTTTTTATCCTGCACTTTTGGTCATAAAAAACGATTGTAGACAGATAGGTAATAAGGTAATAAAAAACAAGGACTCATAATTCAAACTTTAAATAGCAATTCACGGGTTTTCAATACCATTAACAAGTATAAATAATCTGTCGATCAATCCTTATTTTCATAACCCGTAGAAATAAATTCCGATAAGTTACTAAACTGGTAAGAGTGAAGGGAAAAAATCAATTTTAAACGACTGAAGGACCATATCTTCTCTTGTTAAATATACTAAAAGCTATTGTTTGGAAGTACGTCTCGATGGTCAAATCATTCATTTATAATTTCAATTGTACAAAAGTGAATGCATTGACTGTTAAATAATACAAGGCACTGTTCAATTTTAGTCACCTTTTCCTCAAAAACCTGTAGGGTAAACGTATCACTGTTTGACCGGTTAGGGACTTTTTAATGCCAGTGTTTGACCGAGCCATATTAATTTTCTTGTAGATACTTATACATTTAAATAAAATAATCAAAAATGTGATGAAACATACATATTATTCATTTAAAAGTTACACTCCCCCTCATATTAAATATACCATTATAAAGTAGTATTTTTAAAAAAATAAAAAATAAAACGGTGTTTGTATTTAGTCTTTGACCACTTTGATTATATTAGTTGACGAAATGATCTAGTCTTTAACCTTAAAACTGTGTTTGCCCGTTTCAAAAAAATAATAGTTAGGTAAAAAAAAATATATTAATTAGATAAAAAAAAATTTGTTTGGCTAAAATTGCAAGAAAAATGAAATAACAAATAAACGTATTTAAAAAATGTCTTTGGACACCAAATAAACAAAAAATTGAAGCGCCTTTTGAAGATCTTCTTCACTATATTTAAATTTAGGCTTCGTTGACATACCTATTGGCACTGAAAAAAAAAAGAATCCTGATTCAGATTTCCTAAATTTTTCACATATATTTTCAATTTATTAGTAAATGACCACATAGGGGCTAGTGTTTGACCAAACATTTATTATTTATATTTTACAGCGATTATTCCTACTTAATTGCGGTCAATTACTTTTATCGTTATAAAGGATGTTTAATGAAATAGAAAAGGAACAAACATGTACATTAATATTTATATTAGACTAAAATATCATTATTATTAAACTTTATCCTATTATTAAATCCATTTCCAATAGTTGTGAGATTATAATATTCATAATTCCTCTAGTATTTGACCGATCGGTCAAACACTAATTTTTATTTAAATTTAGAGCTATCAGTCTTTGACCGGCTGTATTTTGGCGAAAAATAAATTAATGCGGTTTTTTTTTTCGATATAAACAATAGAAAACATTTATTAGAACACTGACAAACAAACAAAAATACAAAATATGCAAAAACGGCTGAATAATAAACCTTATTTGGGCGAACTTCTTAACACGCAAATTACAATTCTTAACACGAGTGCCCAGTCCGCGGTTACAGCTAAACTAAACAACAAGAACGCGGGAACGGCATTATAAGCGGACGTTTTGCGTAGTAGGAGGTGGGAAAGAGACTTGAGGCTATTCATAGATAGTTTTATATTTGTTAAAATATTCCTAGGATTCTTATTTTCAACAATTTTTAACGAAAACGGTCAAACACTGGCTGACAGTCAATTACTGGCGTTTTACCCTAGTTCGGCAACGACTTGATATGCGTGGTCTTAAAAAAATGCTTCTTAGTGAGATCTACTTTCTTACTTTCTCTTACTTAGAAATAGAAGAACTGAATAGAGTACAGAATGTAATCGATAAAAAAATGAATTTAACAAATAGGAAAAATTATAGATATATATTTGCTGATCATAATCTCAAAATATGAAATATTTCCATAGAAAAATATATCTCAGGAACGGATTCAACTTTCAATATGCAATAAAGCAAATAACTCAATGGTTCACCTCACATGTAAAATATTATGTTTGTTAATCCCATAATCCTAAAATTCAACTTACCGAAGGTAATCTGGAAATCTTCCCCCAAGCTTTGGTGCAGAAGTTTTTTCTATTTCCACAAGCAGTTCTCAAGCCTCTCCTACTGAGATCTAACTTTTTTTCACAAACCTACCTTGACAGACTCATCATTTATTGGCCGCGAAAAGTTTCCCACGATCGGCAAAACCACTTTAACCGACTTATTAATAGACCTCGAAACTTCTCGTGGTATCACAGTAAAAATTATCCAAAATCCTCCGAATATCTCTATAAGGACTTATGTTTCGCAACCCGAACGACCATCTCTCCGTTGTCGCCGTTTTTTATCAACTCTCGAATTCACTCTCTTTGTTCTTTATTTTTGAATCTGTAAATTTTCTAGTCTATGCTCTTTTACATCATTCAAGATATTCATCATTCTCCAAGTTAACAGTTAACATTTCCATCAGGGCGGTTTTACACCAAACCGACAAAACTGCAACTCTAGTTGAAAAAAAAACAAAACCGCAAGTTTTTGCAGATGTTTTGGTGATTTTTCGACAACTCCTAGTTTTCATAGTTGCTGTTGTCTTTTTCGTTTCCCGATCAAAGTCGGAATCTTCAAAGAGTTGCTGCGTAATTGCAACTCAGTCGGTTTAGTCTAAACAATGAGTTTGTTTTAGTTTCTGTCAACATTCCAAGTCGACATGGTGCGTAGTTGAAGAAGTGTGAACCTATTCATCCTACAAAGACCAAAAGGTTCTCAAAACGGCTTCGTGGTTAAAGAATAAAAAAGGGTTCCTAACTGAACTAATTTATTTTTTGAACAAATAGAAAGAAAAAGACCTACTTCCTTCTTCGACTGACAAAGGACTGAACTGAAAAATAAAACTACAACTGTTTCTCTGGTTTAAATGTCAGAAAAGAAAAACACAACAGGAATTTATTTTTGCCTGTTTGGTATGAACAGTCTTTCCATTTTCTGGAGTTGGGTTTTTGTTTTTGAAACAGCAACAAAACGGGAACACAACTAGTCGGTTTGGTGTAAAACCCCCCTTACGTGAAATATGCAGTCCCTCTCTAATAAATAAACAAAGTCTAGCTAAGACTTTCCACTGAATCATTTCGCCTGTGATATAAAATGTTTATCGTGTAAGTTAATATAGCTCGTCGTTCGATTTAATTATAAGAATATACAATATTGAACTTTTATCATGACGATTGAATCTGCTTTCCTATATCTTATACAGAGTAGATCAAAATTACAACCTATGTGGCCACTGTTACACAATATTCAAACAAAAAAAGACCTTTATTCTAGCGCCAGTATATATAGATACAACCTGCATTATTTCGTTTGCTATTTGAGCATTAACATTATGGTTATCTTCCAGTCACTGAGCACTAATATGTTTTAATTATTAATCATCCTACATTTTTCATAGGAAATAATTAATTTTTATTTCGTTTTTAGATTTGGAATTCCGTCATTACATCTGCGTGTGGTCTCTTGAAAGGAGAAACAAAATCAATCATCAATCTTTGTTGTAAATTGCAACATCTCCTGCCTCAATCGTCGAAGGAAAGGCAAGAGCTACTAAATCTGGCTCGACAAGTTAGTGGAAAATCTCCGAAAATATCTGCGGCTGGCTTTTTTGATGTCGATTTTTCTTTGATATTCTCAGTGTTTACATATGTTGGAACTTATATCGTTGTCCTCATCCAGCTCAGTTACATAGATTTTTAATACATATTATTTATTAGTAAACGATGAATGAGAAAATGTGCGTTTTTATTCCATATATGCTTTTATTCTTCCTATAATTCATAAGTAACATTTTTTTTAAATTGAGTATCGATTGAGACAGTTTTATAATCAGAAGCATAATTTAATAGTAATGCAATCATATAGGCTGTTTATTGAACTGAACTAACACAATGGAATAAGAAAATATATATGCAAAAACTCTACTCAAAAGTCCCCGATCCACATAGTAGAAACCAGCGGCGTTTGTCCTGGTTTTCAGCAAGTTGACGACATCGCTCAAGATTATCAATTCTTTTCGCTCTTCAGAATCGGGTTCTACGGTCTGCTGCAAATTGTAGCAAATTGTTAGAGTTTGTCTAGACTCTCTATTGACATCTTCGCAGTGCAAAACTACCCTCGAGTGGAATATCTGAAACAATTATCCAAAATCATGAAAGTATTTCTATGGATAGGGGATTTAGCTTACTATCATCATTACTGATATCGATATTAGTAAAACTATTGTTCCAATTTCATCGTTGCCTTCGGAAAACTTTTGGGAGTGATCTAGAGAGACCATAAAACTGTTCGCGACGTCTAGAAGAAGAAATATTATATTCTCCGTTACTAAAAATATTTGCCAGCCAAACAGTCTGTTGAACATATCTACCATTTCAGATAAAAGCAGGTAATAGTCGGTGACTTCCTTGATACTTTTCAAATTATTGATTTGTTTCGTATTACCTTTTGGGATGAAACTGTTGATTATGTTGTGTAAATCATTCGATTTCACTAGTAGTTTATTGATTCTTTTATATCTTCCAGATAACGCAGAGGCAAAGTGCAAAACCACCAACATTGTGATTATGCAGTGGTAGAAATTAATATACCTGAAGAGACAAAAACGAAAAATGATCCATTTGTAGTTGGTGCACCAAACATAGGCGTCGTAAACGAAAATAGTTAAAATAATGATGTGATAGAAGAGGAGTTCTATTTTCAAAAGACTTTTCGGTTGAATCCTATCTTCTCTACCTGAAAAAATTGTGGTGAAGATTTCGAATCGATTGAAAAAACTATTTTACCTTGGTTCAACTTCTCGTCTAAATACTTGAGGAACTTCAAAAACATACTCCAGGTGCGGTAGTTTAAATTTGCAACTACGACAGTTACAATATTCAGCACAGAAAGTGCTAAAACACATAGTAGTCTTAGTATTGCGCTGGTGTTACGAAAGTGTGGAAAAAGATAGACAATAATGCCATACACAGAAAAAACTCCACCAATAATAAGTATTATTATGGTTATGATTGAATAATATTTGAATCTTCCTATTTCTTCCTTGGATCTATCGAGGGGAGGAGTGATTGCTAATTTTTCTGCCAATTTCATTAATTCGTAGATATAGTTTATGTCAAAATCCTGGTACTGGATAGACATTTTATCAATTGAGATTATCAATAATAGTGATAACTTAAGCAACAGTGTATCTAAATTTTGTCTCGTATTCACTGATGTTCTCAAACCTCCATTACTCGTTTTGTGGGCATGCAAAGCTGTAATTTAGATCCACGCTTAAAGATAAGTAATCTATTTATTTCTTGATCGTAATGAATTATCTATAGGGAATTGGGGTTGACTTCATAAAAGGAGATGCAATTATACATTGTTCACATTCAGAAAATTCCATATAATATACAGGGAGCTTTATCTTTATTTGTTTTTTCGTCATTTACTGGATTGGTAGAGTAGGATATCCAAAAAACACCAAACTAATATTTGCTATGTATGATAGCAATGGCTGATGTTTACTTGTAGCCAGAACCAGAGCAAATTTGTCGCACTATTGAGTTTCATTTAATTCTGGTTCCCGAGCAATCTTTCTTTGTAGTCCGTACGATTCGTGTATATTACAGGCAATAAATCTAGGCACCATTATGGATGGGCGTTGGAATAATTGTGGAGGGCGGAGCTACATTCATCTGTTGAATTGGACATCTAATGGAATCATACACAGACCCCTCTATTTTCTTTGGCCACTCTGGGCAAGTGCCCAGGGCCCCGTGGTCCATGGGGGCCCCTGCGACGTAAAACGGAACGCGACCCACCTAAGTAAACAGACTCGATGATCGGGACTTCCCTGCGAACATGACATTCGGTCTGCCGGGATTCCCATTTGACTTATTAATCGCACTTTCTTTTCGTTCGGTACTAAAAATTATCGTTCGCCTGTTGTGTTTTGTTTTATGTGGGTGACTGTTTTCAGTGTATAAAAAAAAATTAATTTTGTTGTTTTGTTTTTTTTGTTTTTAACCGCTTTCTTAGTTGTTTGACCAACCCTCATAAGTTAATGAAAACTTGTACGAGTTAAGATCACGGGGACCTTACCTTTTATAGTGGGATCCGAAACCACTCTTGGGACCTTGAAAAAATTTTTCACCAGCTGCGGGAATCGAACCCGCGTTAGGTGGAAACAGTTGACACAAGACCGACGCTGGTGCCACTGAGCCACAGGCCCCGTTAAAATACAAAATGTCGAAACGGTCATATTCTAGTGGCTCAGAAAAAAAGGAAAAATTGCACATCAGAAAGAAGTAATTGAAAAAGTACCAAAATTATTAACATCATATATTTTACACCAGGAGCCTTTATAAGTAGCAATCAAATAATAAACCTTCTATATACACAGGGTGTAATCTAACCTCTTGCACACCCGTGAATGAGAGTGTATAATGTCATTTTATAACGAAAATCCGAAAAAAAAATGAAAATATGTTTTGTTCTTTGTAAAATTTAACATTCTAGGTAGCGCCTTCCGGTGACCTGCTAAGAGGAAAACTTCAGCAATTGCCGAATGCAATAAACATTTAACTCGGCATTTGAATAAGCAGGTAGCATGTTGAACTGATTTTGTGGTAAATGTACACATTGCTGCCTGAGATATATATTCAAGTGCCTGAGATATATATTCAAGTTTAAAGTGAAGAAAACAACTAACCTTGCTATATTCAAACTGGTGATAAGTCAGAACTAGTTGACTTCATACTCTGCTTTGAGACACATAATTATCATATCACTTGATGAAACAAACAACACAACAGTATTGAAAAGGGACACATTTGAATATTGTTTTGAAAAATAATATCACGACCATTGTAGTGATGCAGAAATTCAGAACACGTGAACTGTACACAGTTGCCAAGCTAGATTCCCGCATGCACGGTTTACAAAGCTGTCTACAAACGAAAGTTTATGAGATTCTACTAGTGTTTTCTGATTGGCTGGCGAATAGAAGATCTCAAGATCTCAATTAACAACTAATCAGAAAACAGTACGCGATGTGCACGAGAATTAACTTTGAACTTCATTGTCTTTGTCTTTAATTTTTTTTTCCATTCTATCAAAAAATAATTTATATTATATCAATATATCTAGTACGAAAATGCCCGCACAGTGATTGGCGACTCCAGAATCCAACCAGAATTAAAATTTACTACTTCATTCATAAATGCGACGAGTGGTTCATCTTGTCTTCTACTCTTCAAAGTATGCACGGAACAGCTCGGTGTTCAGTTTTACGAAGCAGCAAAAGACAAAAAAGTTCAAATTAAGTCTCCTGTTTTGCTATTGCTGGTCCAATTAATTTCAAAAGCTCGTTGAAATTGGTTATGCTCATTCTATAAAAAGAGAAAAACTTTTTTGGATACTCAAGTAATTTAGAATGCAGCATGTAAAACTTTCCTGGCAACAATCTATCACTGAGTATTGGATGTAGAGTGAATTCAGTATTGAGTATTGAGACAGCACAATAGTAGGTAGATAGGGGGAAAACACGAGTGGACACGATTGTCATCGTCTGCAGCAGTGTCATGACATGCAGCGGGTGAAATGTTGCGTTTTTTAGGTTAAGAAGTAGGTATCTAGTGTAGTTCATTCAATTTTGTTTCATGTCACCTTGCAAAAATGCACGGGGGTCTGGGGTAACTACTTTTCAGTAGTGGAAGAAGCATGGCGAATGCTATCAAATTCATGATACGTCTTGTGTATCGCTTTCACTAAATCATTTGGTACGCCTATGTAATTTCTCGTAATAGCTTCGCTTCGGACATCTTCGAGAGAAAGAGAGATAAGTGCCATGTGAAGTGGAATGAATAGAAAAAATCGAATTTAAACGGTTTTCTTCACATAAAGGATTCAATATAAAATTGAACCAGAGAAAGGTAGATCTCAGGTGAAAAACAACTACTTTCCTGGCAAATACCACGCAGAACGTTGAATGATATTCACCTGAAAATCCATGCATACTTCCATATAATATCAATGGACATTGAATGCAAATGTTTCTTTCTGATAAGCTCGATTATGTTTAATTTATGTCGTGTTCACCTAACAATCCGCATACCGGTTTCAGGCTTCTTGGCCCTCATCAGTACGGAGTAGTCAACCAGCCAAAGGTCCAAAGAACTCTGGCTGAACAACGTAAACAAACCATCATCGATCTTGTAACACCTATAGGTACGCCGGAAAAGATAAACTTTAACTGGCGGTACCTAGTGACAGAAAGAAACACTCCGAAAATCTCCCACCTCGATAGGTTTCTAAATAAAATATTCCTTCTCAGTAGGAGTGGCAAGCCCGTCTAGCATATAGTGAGAGATAAGTGCCATGTGAAGTGGAATGAATAGAAAAAATCGAATTTAAACGGTTTTCTTCACATAAAGGATGGGAGATTTTCGGAGTGTTTCTTTCTGTCACTAGGTACCGCCAGTTAAAGTTTATCTTTTCCGGCGTACCTATAGGTGTTACAAGATCGATGATGGTTTGTTTACGTTGAGTCTCACTTCAGCCAGAGTTCTTTGGACCTTTGGCTGGTTGACTACTCCGTACTGATGAGGGCCAAGAAGCCTGAAACCGGTATGCGGATTGTTAGGTGAACACGACATAAATAAACATAATCGAGCTTATAGAAAGAAACATTTGCATTCAATGTCCATTGATATTATATGGAAGTATGCATGGATTTTCAGGTGAATATCATTCAACGTTCTGCGTGGTATTTGCCAGGAAAGTAGTTGTTTTTCACCTGAGATCTACCTTTCTCTGGTTCAATTTTATATTGAATCCTTTATGTGAAGAAAACCGTTTAAATTCGATTTTTTCTATTCGAGAGAAACTTCATTAAGTGGGGGAAGGACAAACATGCTGTCTCAGTGGTGAATTCAGTATTGAGACAGCACAATGGTAGGTAGAGAGAAGGATTGTCATCGTGGGCAGCAGTGTCATGACATGCAGCGATTGAAAGGTTACGTTTATTAGGTTAATAAGTGGATATCCAGTGTAGTTTATTCAATTTTGCTTTGCAAAAATGCTCTGTGGTCTGGGGTAAGTACTTTTCAGTAGCGGAAGAAGAAATTATCAAATTCATGATAAGTCTTGTGTATCGCTTTTACTAAAACATTTGGTAAGCCTATGGAATTTCCCGTAATAGCTTCGCTTCGGATATCTTCGAGAGAAACTGTTCATTAAGTGGGGGAAGGAAAAACATACTGTCTCAATAGTGAAGGCACTCTACCAAATATTCTCGGCTTCTTTTCTTAATCATTCTCCTCCTCCTCCGTTTTATAATGAGAGCAATAATAGCAGCTTTTCTCGACAACATTTCTGTTCAATCGCTGGATATCGGCCAGTCTACGCACCCACCACAAAATAGTTTAGTCCAATTTGGTCTGTAGTGTGCGCCTACTCGTATACGTCCTGATTAACACTCATTAAGAGTATAGATGCTGGCAAATGTCCGGTAACCATCTTCTGTGATTTAAGTAGAGCTTTTGATTATGTGAAACCACACCAAACTTTTAACTAAATTGGAAAATTGTGGTATAAGACGCAAAACTAATGAATGGATGCCATATCTTTTATCGAAAGTCGCACACAATAGGTGAGTATAAGAAACGAATGTAATGGTGTCATAAACGATTATAATTCATCATTAATGGTCTTGGATATGGGTGTTCCGCAAGGCTTTATATTGGGCCGGTGCTTTTTATCCTTTACATAAATGATACCCAGCGAGCACAAAAACATCTCAGAGATGTTGAAAGTACGAAATTTTGGGACAGTGAACATCCACTGCGATGTTATGTTTATATATGAATAGAACTTTTATGGAACAGCCAATATCCGCCGCAGATGGCGATTTTCAGGATGTCCCTGGGATGTCACGAAAAGAACTTGTCCTAAGTTTTTTTGATAGCCTTTTCATAGACACAACTTTCCCAAAACGATTTGCGCACATTAATTCGCCGTAAATAAAACATTTTTAGAGATCACTTTCTGAAGCCTTTTGTTATTCATTTGGACATTTGAAGGTGTCACATTCTATTTGAAATGGAGTTTTTTTTCAATTTTCATACCACCAGGAATGCATCCCTTTTTTAGGATGTTCATCATGTAATCTAAACGGAATTCTTCTTGAAAAAACGAAGCTGAGAAACTTTTCCATTAATTTATTCCGTTAGGATGATAGTGTTGATGTTGAAAAATAAAAATTAAGTTTTTACATACCTGCATCATAATCCTTGTTTTATGAACTAAAAAGCGTGCGAAATCTCAAGATTAAAGCACGTCGTATTTTAAAGGAAAAAGCATGCGAAATCTCAAGATAATAACACGCCGTGTTTTAAAGGTTGCTAGGTAACAAAAACAAGTCCAAATTTTTATTTATGTGTCAAATTACATCAAAAATATAAAACAACTATTTCAACTAAATGTTGAATGAACAATTCCGATTGTTTGATATTTGAATACCACAGTGGCCGTATATAGCATATATAGCATTCAATGACGATTAATTCAATTTGAGTCTGTATCCATAGCATTCACTTTTCCTATTCTCTATAATACGAACTTCTGGATTTTTCTGGTATCAATTTTGATTCAGCATCCTCGGCTAACTTTAAAATTTTGAATGAGGTTCTCCTTGATTCACAACCATTTTAAAACTAGCAATCATATGAACTGTCAAATAAGCTTGTAAACAACAATCGCTATATCCATGTCAACAAGACGTGAGATAACAGAGTTCCATTACATACCTGATTAGAATGTATTAAAATATAAGAAACATTATCCTGATCTACAATTCATTTCCAGCATTTTGTTATTGAAGTTATGATGCAGGTTTAATAAAAAATAGCGTATGATACACATGTATAAGTGCCCTTAAAGCACTTGCAACGTTGAGGGCACTCCGCTCAGTGTCGTGCCCTCAAACTCGTTGCGCGTGCTTTAAAGGCTCACTTATACACTTGTATCATAATATACTATTTTCTATAACTTCCAAGGCTTTTATATATCTTATGGTACTGAAATTAAGATTTCATCTCATGAAACAGATTCTATGTGAAATATACTAACCATCAATTTTGAAGATAATTGCAATATGATTAGATATTTTCTTATATATAATTTCAATTGTATTTCTAGGAAGGAAGATTTTTGAAATTATATTGGAAAAATATCCAATTTCACAGAGATACTTCAGTTTTATCACAAACCGAATTCTTCTATTTAAAAAAATAAAAAAATTATTTAAAATATGGCTCTAAAGCCAAATTGCCGTGGCGACACCACAGCGATTCTTTCCAGATTTTCGTCTAACCGGCCTTGAGCGTTCCTAAACAGTCCAGCAGCGAAATAGGCCCTACCTCATTCTCCGTATCGACCGGTGGGCCCTTTGGGATCAGAACCAAAGATTATTGTTCTACGAACAAGATCTCTCACATAACAGTTGGCGCGAAAATGAGATGGAATCCTTGAAATTTACTACAATGTTTACATGTCTGTCAAAAATCAGATGACTGCCCGATTTTTCCAAAGTGATTTTTTCGTAAACGGCCTTCTTGGGATCTTGGAAACTTCCACGAAGGAAGGAGAAAAGGTAGGAAAGTGGACTGATGTCTCTAGTCGATGAATTGACTTGAAAATTGAGGGCTTTGGAAAATTTCCCCGATGACATTGTTTCATTAAACTTTCCGATACAAACTATTACCAAGCCATTCACTGCCCATCTCTGCCGGACTTTTACCTCTCTAACAACTAACAACCTAAACAAAATCAGAGAGTTTATTGTAGATATTATAAAATATGTTGATGAAGTTGAGAAATCGATGAATCATGGCCTGCGACAGTCTAGGCTGCTTCCAGCTATCTTAGCATGACTTATCCGGAAAAGGTGAGCCCTACTAACAAAGGCGAGTAGAGAAAACAATCTAAATCAGTTCTTCTTTTATTTTTCAGTAATACCCGCATGGGATAATCGGAGGAGGGGGATCTAAACCAAGAAGTTGGTCTTAAGAACAAGGCCCACTGTCAAGATCGATAAGGCTAATGACTATTATTAGTAGGTATACTTATCACTTTTTAATAAACACATGAATTTCACAAGTAAGCGTGGACTTTTCATTCTATGAAGATATCTTGACTTTGGCTAGTGAATTCCGAACCATCACAGAGGATTCCATGGCTCTTTAGAAAAAAATATCCACTATATTTAGAATTTTCCATCTCCAAATAAAATATACTTATAGTCAGAAGATTGTCATCTCACGGGCAAATGAAAGGTAGTTCAGAGAAGATACAAATTAATTCATACATATACAAGTCATTTTACTACGATAATTGGAGTTCTTGCAAGAAGATAGTCGGGTGTTCTGTCAAAATAGCAAACATCTCTCAATTTGCCCAAAAGCTGAGACACTATCAGTTTTCACAATTTGGTTTCTTTCACTCAGATAGGACTCGAACCAATTGAAGTTTGTCCTCTGAAGCTGTAGAGATGAAGCTTACGTAACAGTCAAAAGATTTAGATATATCACACAACATCGCTCACTTCCTTCAGACTAGAATATAGATTTTTCAGAAACCGAATTTATTCATTGAAATTATTCATTCGAATGAGAATATTTTATATTGTGAAGTATGCCAACCGAAATTTCAAAAGTGAAGAAACTAGTAATAGAAGGACCAAGAAATTGAAAAAGTTACAGATACTGAAGCACAAATAATTCAAATGTAAGTTTGATATATTAGAAACATATTTTTCCAATGATGTATTCCTACCAAAATGAGTCATTACATCATTCAATATTCAAAGTTTATAGCACAAATATAAATATGTAGTAAAACATGTTTCAATTTTTCAGAAACTCCAAATTTAGGATTACTGATGGTATTGTCAGGATATGTCTGGGGATATTAAATCCCATTGTGAGTACTTTTTTTCAAATAGCATATGATTTTGTTCCACCCCATGTTTTCTGTTTCATGTATTGCTCACAAGAATGTATTCCTTCACAGTACTTACATTAAATCTCTTAAGGAAACAGAATAGTTTTGACATTGGCCCACGAGACAGAAGTATCAATGTACAAATTGATTTCCCGATATTTCAAAGGATGCCACAGATAAGAGGGGAAATTGAGGTATGCTGATTTTTTAAGGTAACATAGATGATGTCACAAAGGCGAGGAGAGAAAACAACCTAAATCAGCTTTTCTTTTAATTTTCAGTAACACCCGCATAAGATAATCGGAGGAGAATGGGTATCTAAACCAAGCAGTTGGTCGGAGGAACAAGGCCCACTCTCAAGATCGATAAGGCTAATGACTATTATTAGTATAATTATCACTTTTTAATAAACACATGATTTTCACAAGTAAGCATGGACTTTTCATTCTATGAAGATATCTTGATTTTAGCTAGTAAATTCCGAACAATCACAGAGTGTTCCATGGCTCTTTAGAAAAAATTATCTACTATATTTAGAATTTTCCATCTCCAAATCAAATATACTTATAGTCAGAAGATTGTCATCTCATGGGCAATTTTTTTTAACAAAATTAAATATAAAATGATAAAAATATTTGACTTGCTAGTTACAAGATAAATTACAATCACAAGTTGAAAAAAATTATTACTATGGGCAAAGGTAGTTCAGAGAAGATACAAATTAATTTATACATTTAGGAGTCATTTTACTACGAAGATAATTTGAATTCTTGCGATAAGATAGTCGTGTTGTCTGCCAAAATAGTGAACATGTCTTAATTTGTCCAAAAGCTGAGAGACTATCAGTGTTCACAATTTGGGTTCTTTCCCTCAGATAGGACTCGAACCAATTGAAGCGTCGTCCTCTGAAGCTGTAGAGATGAAGCTTACGTAACAGTCAAAAGCTTTAGATATATCACAAAACACTGCATCGCTCACTTCCTTCAGACTAAAATAAATATTTTTCAGAAAGCGGATTTATTTATTGAAATTATTCATTGAATTTTAGATCTTTAGCAACTCTGCTAGACATACTAGAATTAGACCGTTTTAAAAGTTAGATTTCGTTTTGTCCCTGGAAAACTTTATGGGATTTTTTGTGTATTCATTAACTTGTCTAGTATATAACTCAACAATAACCTGTTTTCATCACATTTTCGTCAATCCTAGCGAAGTATCCATGGAATAGATAGCTTGTCATGAAGAACTTAGCAAGAACCAATGTAATAATGTATTTATCTGAAACCGAAGTTTGAATAGTTACAATCTAATGTAGACCTTTTTGGTTCGATCGTCAATTGCAGATTCAGTGATCCGGTCCATTTTGAGAATTTCATTATTCAATATAAATAAATTGACCTAACCTAACCAACAAAAATGGAACAAGAAAACAATCATTTATAAACCATGAATTGTTCAAATTTCATGCCTTTTCTCTTTTCTCTTAATATTTCATCCCATTCGAAAACCTTGATATTTCCTACATTTTTTTAATACGAAAACACCCGAAGGTCCAAAGCGTTTCCTCGTGTACGATCCCCGACACTTGATGTCACATGACAAGTTTTCCTGACTCCTAATTGGCTAAACCCAATCTAAACCAAACTCTGATTTTATGAATGAAATGAAAAGTGGCAGCATTTGGAGGATTTTGATACGATTTTAGTATTTCATTCGTGAATAGGGTTCGTGATTTCTCTTGTTACTACTCTACTCTTTGTCAGAACCACCATTTATACGGTATTATCACTTCGACGCCTATCATGAAATTGTTTATCATGGTGACATTGTCCCCGGGTATTAAAGAACACAATGACCACTGCTGTCGCTACCATAGACTTCAAATAAATGAGTGTTTTTGAACTACAGGTGCCTCTTCCAACTTCCAATTTCCATTTTTCTCTATGCTTGACATTTGACTAAATTGACGTCTGACAAAATTCCTGGAATTTCAAATAAAAAGAGATAGGCTAAAATATGCTTGGAAGTATGAATGAAAAGAAAAAGACGTATTGTTGTCAAATTTATTTGTAGATTCCATATGTTGAATATCAGAATTTCCCAAGATACAAAATAAATATTTGTTGTTCGCGAAGCATAACCGCTTGAAAAAATAATAGATTATTCGCAAATATGACGGATTGGGAAGAGGTCAAACGATTGGCTGCTGATTTTCAAAAAGTTCAACTAAGTTCTACGACACAAAGGTATTAATTATTATTATTATTCCTCATTAAATATCTCTCAATTTTTCAAATAATAAATTAATGTGTGTATTATTTTAAATACTTATTGGTATTTATTCAATATATAATTCCAGATGAAAAGTCTTTATTTTACTACATGTGTTATGTCGTGACAGTGACAGTTCTCATTTGTCTTTTTCTAAACATCTACAGTATGAACATAATAATAAGTAACAACTATAATACATCTTTCCTCTTTCCTAAAATCAAAAACTAAATTTGATAGGCTTTCTAACAACCCTACCTGATCTTGTTGTGTAGGGATAATTTGAATTCCCAATGGATTCTTTTTTACCACAATCAGTAGATAATCTCGAACTAGGTGATGAAGAATTGATAGAACAATCACGAGACTCTGATATAACTGAGGAACTAGTAGGTGGCTCCGATAAAGAGCTTTCTGTTATATCATTTTGTGTTTTACACCCTGTGGCTGTGGATGTAGATGGCATAATAATTGTTTCTACATCATTCTCAAGGATGTCATTTGGGGATTTTCTCAAATCTATTCTATTTCTTCTTATTACATTACCTTCAGCAGTCCTTACCTTGTATGACCTAGGTGCTTCATGTGAATTCAATATCTTCCCAGGTTCCCAAATGTTTTTTATATGATTATATATTGTAACATTCGAATTTGGTTCAATAGGTTCCAAAGATTTAGCTGATCTATTATAGTAATATGCACCATTCTGTTGTTTCTTAATGAGCTTATTTTGGACATTCTCACAAAGGGAAGGTTGTAATAAATCCTCAGATGTGGGCACTTTAGTTTTACATAAACGACTCATCAGCAATTGAGAAGGAGTGTAATCCATATTTTTTAAAGGAGTATTTCGATAAACCAATAATGAAGACTCAATATCCCCATTTTCTTCAATGCACTTTTTGATAATGTTTTTACCTAAAGACACACCTTTTTCAGCCAACCCATTTGTACGAGGGATAATAAGGGCTTCTCGTTTTATTTCAAAATTCCATTCTATTGCGAATTGCTTAAAAACATAACTGTTGAATGGAACATTATCACAAACTACAATATCAGGGCTACCAAATCTAGAGAATAATGATTTCAGGTTATTTATAACCGCCAAAGCCGATTATTTTCTAATCGAACAAGTTCCAACCAATTGGAATAGGAATCGTATACTACCAAAAAGATTAGTTTCCATAAGAAAATATATCAGTTCCTAGTCGTTGCCAAGGTGTTTAGGAACTTCAAATGGGAGTAATTCCTCTTTTCGATTTTTCCTAGCAAATTTTTCACACACTCTACATTTTTTTTAAAGTATTTTCTATATCAGAATCTAAATTTGGCCAATAAAATATTTTCCGAGCTCTAGACTTCGATTTTTCTATACCAAAATGTCCCTCATGAATTGAACGTATCATCTCATCACGTAAACATTCTGGAACAATCAACTTTTATCTAAGAATAGGAGCCCATTGCTGAATGAAATATTCTCTTTCAGTTTGAAGTAATGCTTGATGTTGTTTGGTATATTTTTTTATCAGGCCATCCCTGACATGAAAATCAACAATTTCCTTCAATTCTGCATCTGACTCAGTAGCACGTATGAACTGATTTTTTCGTTCAGAAGACATGGGCAAATTATTACATAAGGAGGAACAGCATATTCAAATTCAGAATCTGATTTAAGCCCTTGTTCTTTGAGGTAAGCTCTTGAAAGTGTATCCGAAATATATAAATACTTTCCTGGCTTATAACATACTTGTATGCTATAATTCAAGAGCCTAAGCAACATTCTTTGTATACGGGTGATATTGAATGTAAGTCTTTTCGAAAAATTGATTCTAATGGCTTATGATCGGAATTTATTTTAATTTTTTGGAGACCGTAATGAAATAATGGAATTTTGTATAGCAAAACGATCGCTAATGCTTCTTTTCAATCTGAGCATATTTTGCTCCGAGGAATTCAAACTCCTTGATGCAAATGCTACTGGATGCCCATTTTGAAGCAAACAACATCAAGGCCATCCTTGGATCGCTCGTCCCCAATTTCCACAGGCTCATTTGGATTGAAAATAGATAGTACAGGGCTTTACACAATAAATATTTTAGTTTCATTACCACCTGTTTGTGTTCCTCAGACCAACTCCATCCAACATCATTTCTAGTCAAATGCTTAGTGGTGCTGAAATTTGAGACAAATTAGGTATAAATTTTCCTACAAATTTCACCATTCCTAAGAATCGCATCAGGTCAGATTTATTATTTGGATCAGGCATATCTGTAATGGCTTTCACATAATTAAGATTTGGCTTCACACCTTCTTCAGAAAAAATCTGACCCATGAATTTAACACTTTTTTGTTTGAATTGTACTTTTGATTTGTTGAATTTAACATTATATTTTAATGCTTTTTCTAAAACCAATCTCAAATTTGCATCATGTTCCTCCTCATTACGCCCTGTAATAATCAAATCATCAAAGTATAAGCCTGACCCTTGAATATCACCCAAAAATTTCCTGATTTTTCTTTTGAAATACTTCAGGAGCAGACAGATTCCAAAAGGAAGACGAAGATATTGATATCTTCCAAAAGGTGTAGCAAATGTACATAAATCAGCACTACTTTCATCTAATTCAATCTGTAGATACCCATCCTTCATGTCCAATACTGAAAATATTTTTTCCAAGTAATTTTGAAGATATCTCATCAAGTGTTGGTATGGGAAAATGTTCTCGTTTTATTGAAGAATTCAAATACATTGGATCCAAACACAATCTCAAATCCTTATTTGGTTTTCCACAATGACCAAAGGATTAACCCATTCTGTTGGTTTATCAACCTTCCTTATCAAACCCTGAGACTCAAACTGGTCCAATTTACTTTTTTAGTCTATCTAGTAAAGCATGTGGAACCCATACAAGAAACAACACGGTATAGCATTTTCTTTCAAAGTAATGTGATGTTTTGAATACTTCCCACATCCCTCAAAACAACAGAATAGATTGAAGAATATCCTCAAAATGAACGGAACTTTGGATAAACACTATCGACTTTTTAATCAAATTCAATTTTATACACCCTGGTAAACCTAGAAGGTGTTTGATTCATGGTATCAACCACAATGAATGATATAAGGGCGGACATTTTCGAACAGTGCAAAAGTTCTATCTCACCAAGAGGCTTAATTTTAAACTTTCACTACCTATGCTACCAATGTCATTTGATTCGGTTTGATGGCATTCTTCAACTTGCTTCCTAAAAAATCCAGTTGATTCAAGGATAGTATATTAACTTCAGCGCCAGAATCAAGCTTGAAGGTGATAATTTTGTCATTGATTTTCACCTCTTCTGTCCAAACAGTTATACTACCAACAGTATGCTCCATTGGCTTCATATTTTTCGACACAGCATCTATATACAGGGTGTAACTGAATAAGTGTAAAACATTTAAGGAGGTGATTCCTCATCGAAAAAAAGATAGGATCTTTCATATAAAGAAACTTCATTGGAGCATCCCTTGTTAAGATACAGCCCCTTAAAGGGGGTACATAAAATTTGTATAACAATTTTTTTCACAAGCACTGAAAAAGTTACAATATTGAAATTAACCTGACGTTTTGTACTACCAAAAAGACACTTAGCCAGTAATTTATTTGGTTTACCCCATGGTTGTAAGGGGTGAAAAACGCAACCCCTAAAATTTATTTCCAATGTAACTTTTTGTCTTATTATTTGTTTACCATTTAAAAATTTATTTTCGATAGCCTGTTTCATTCTAAACAAAAAATGTCTCTTGGTTTTTTTGCCCAAAAATAAACCAGTAAGCACCAAAACATTATTTTACTGAACTTCTACAGAGATACATCGCATAAATGCGAAAATACGAAACTAATCTATCTAGTAGGTCGCTATTAGCGATAGTGACAATTAAATTGGTATGACGCTGTCAGTTTGGGAATTTTCGAAATTGAATTAATACTAATTGTGTGTTGTTGTTCTGTTCTTAATTTGTTACTTTAATAATTCACTTGTTAATAAAATGGCATACACAAATGAGGAAATGGCTGATATGCATTACGTTACGGTCTGTCGAGGGGAATGGGTTAGAAGCTTCTAGAAGATATGCTGAAATGTATCCTCAACGGCAGCATCCTTCACATAGAATATTTTCGACTTCATCAGCGACACGAATATGGTCCATTCGACAAAAAAAGCGCGGGATTGTGGTGCATCGGAAATACTAACACCACAGCTTGAGGAAGCAGTACTTAATTTGATTGAAGAACAACCTACTACCAGTACTAGAAAGATTGCTTTCCAGCTAAATGTTGATCATATGACGGTATTTCGAATTTTAAAGGAACAACTCTTATACCCTTACCATCTGCAACGAGTACAGGCACTGTTACCATGAGACTTTTCCGAACCGCCTTGAATTTTGCAATTGGATGCTGGAAATGATTAGAAGAAATTGTGACTTTCTGAAGACGAAGAACTCAAGACGAATGTAGTTTTTCCGACAAGATTATTAATTTTCATAATTACCACATATGGGCTGATGAAAACCCTCACGCATTTCGAAACTAGCCATCAAGAACAGTTTTCTCTTAACGGTGGCTCGGAGTTATTGGGGATGATTTAATTGGGCCTCATTTTCTACCTCCTCGATTAAATGGTGAGGCATACGTCAATTTTTAAAGAAGTGCATCCAGTACTGCTGGAGGAAGTTCCTTTGGGCGTCAGAAGGATATGTTTTTTATGCATGATGGGGCTCCTACCATTTTAGTCAAGTAGCACGTCAGCATTTAACTGAAACATATGCAAATCAGTGGATAGGTCGAGGAGGACCACATAAATGGCCTTTCGATCCCCCGGATCTCAATCCTCTCGATTTCCATTTGGGGCCATTCACAGCATTTGGTATTCGTGACTCCCGTTCGATGTAGAGGATTAAGAAACCGATCATCGATGCGTGCAGGGTAATCAGAGAACTCCAGGAATATTTGAGCGATACGATTGGCTCAATGGACGCTAGACGCATGTAATGTTTGAAGGTAGACATATTGAACATTCACTATGATTTCTACATTTGTGTGTTTTGTTATTAATAACTTGTTTGTTTATTACCTTTTAATCGTTTTATGAGGTAATAACTACAAAATAACAATAAATCCAGTTGCATTTATGCCCATGTATCTCTGTAGTTGTTAGAAAATAATGTTTTGTGCTTACTGGTTTATTTTGGGCAAAAAACCCAAGAGACATTTTTGTTTAGAATGAATCAGGCTATCGAAATAAATTTTAAATGGTAAACAAATAATAAGACAAAAAGTTACATTGGAAATAATTTTGGGGTTGCGTTTTTCACCCTTACAACCATGGGGTAAACCAAATAAATTACTGGCTAAGGTCTTTTGTAGTACAAAACGTCAGGTTAATTTCAAATTTAACTTTTCAGTGCTTGTGAAAAAATTGTTTAAAATTTTATGTACCCCTTTAGGACTTAACAAGGATCTCCAATGAAGTTTCTTTATATGAGATCCTCTTTCGATGAGGAATCACCTCCTTAAATGTTTTACACTTATCAGTTACCCCTGTATATTTCATTGTCCTTCCGATTCTCATATCCTGTAACCAAAACTTTTGATATTCCTCTGTTTATTATCCTGGACTATCTTGTTTTTCAAACACTGGAAAAGTGATTTCTTCCTCTGCACTTTGACAAGCTTTTCCAAAAAGCTGGACATTTCCTAGGTTTCGTGTTTAACCACAATAATCACAATTTGGCTTCCTATTTTAATATTTTCTAAACAACTTGCTTGTTTGGTTTTACTTCATTGATGTTCATTATTTTTTCCCCATTTTGCGATTGGAATGAACTTGTTTCCCTTCGCTTCTGAATGATCAATCGCTTTCTCAAAGTTAAATTTGGCTCTCTCAATAGGTGTTCCTGAATTGACTTGTCAAATACTCCGGTGACAATTGATCTCTCAACATACAATCTTGTCTTTGTACTCTTGGATTTGATAGCTTTGCGTAATTCTGTCAAGAAATTATCAAAAGGCTGACCTTCTTTTTGTATTATATTGTTAAAAAAAATCTCCAAATATAACATTTTTTCTTGGGCAACAATATGCTTCAAATTTCAACTTTATCATTTCAAAGTTCTTTTTTCGGGTACAACATCATATGTGTAATTGTAAGTTCAAGTCCATGATCACCAATTAAATTGAGGAATACTGCTATTTTCTTTTTCTCTGGCTTGGCATCTAAATCGTAGCTTCCATGAAAAAATTCTGTCGTTGAACGAATCTTTTCCAGTTCTGACTAACATTTCCATCTTCAAGTACCAAAGGTTCAGGTTTGTTGAATTCCATAACTTTCTTAGATTTCCACTGATTGTGACCGACCTGACACCATGTATTATTTTAAATACTTATTGGTATTTATTCAATATATAATTCCAGATGAAAAGTCTTTATTTTACTACATGTGTTATGTCGTGACAGTGACAGTTCTCATTTGTCTTTTTCTAAACATCTACAGTATGAACATAATAATAAGTAACAACTATAATACAATGTGCTTGTGTGCCTTGCACTTGCTGATTTATCTCTTTTATAGGTTATCAGAAAGGAACTGTATCGAAATAGTATCATGGCTCTTGGACAGGAAAATGTTGGATCTAATCTTTACCAGCGATGGCAAAGAATATCTGACTCCTTCTCAGCTCGTCAGCGATATCCGGGGTGAACTGTATGACAATGGGGGCCGAATAAACTTGGTTGAACTGGCCAAAATCATAGGAGTCGACTTGGCCCATATAAATACTCACTTGAACGAAGTGTTGAAGGGACATAAGGAAATTCAGTCCATTTTAGGACAGCTTATAGATAACTCCTATATTATGAGAATAGCAGGAGAGATCAATGAGAAATTATCCCAACAAGGGCAGATCAATGTAAGCGATTTGACGATACAGTATGATCTACCGGCAGATTTTTTGCAGCATCAAGTTCTGGAAAAGAACTTGGGAAAGATAATTTTTGGGAAGCAGGACAAGAATGACCCAAAGAATTTTTCACAGGTAATTTATTATCTTTGGATCACTAGATTTGTGTTAGTAATTTATTTTATAGATTTTCTGTGGTAGGAAAACATTTCTCCTCTGCCTTAAATCTTCATAAGAAACTTTTTCGTTTAGTATAGGATTTTCCGAGGGGTTTTCATATTTCAAATGCAATATGGACCAACAGTTGAGTCAGCTTCATTGGAAACTCACAGAAGCAATAATGACAACAATTAGGCCAATCAATAGAGATTTTTTCGTTACAAAAATAGTACCAGGAAACCGACTGTGCCATCATACGTAGGATGGTCCGTAGTTATATCCTGTTGTGTTTTCTACTCGCAACTATCATTGCTTAATTTGTTATAAACATTTAAGAGCAAAAAATATTTTTTTGTTTTTTGCTTGTAACATGAAAACTAATGGAGCAATCTCGATGCTCTCAATAGACGAATTGTAGAATCAAAATGCAAAAAAAAATCGCTCTGGCACGACTCGAACGGATTATTAATAACGGAGAAAACGGGAAAAGTCAGCGTTTTTTTTTTATTTATAACACTGCTATTTTTCAAGTTGTAGCGCAGGACTTCTGCGACATAGAAGTGATTGATATGGACTTTATGTTTAGAAAACTCAGGCGCTCTCAGATCATAAGTTTTGGGATAATTACAATTAGAATTTTTTAATGTACTTTATTGAAGCAAACCTATGCGTCATAGATGGTCTGATTTCAATTTTTCAAAAAGAATTTGGAAGTAGAAGTATAGTGCTACAAAACGCCTATTCTAATTTTGCCTTGAAATGCTGCGAAATAGGTGAGAAATACTTGCAAACATAACCGAAAGCAGCAGACGCTGCCCCCACTACTCAGCCGCTTTCACGCGCTCGCACGTTTTCGGTCATGTTTGCAAGTATTTCTCACCATTTCACAGCATTTTAACGCAAAATGAGAATAGAAAAGTTGAAATCAGACCATCTATGACGCATCCAGGCTGTGTTTATTTATACATAACAATGAATAAAATATATATGTTTCATTAGGAAAAAGGATGAGGGAAGGTCAATCTAAATCGTGATCTTATACTGTACGAGAACGAATTTCGATGTATTATTCTGCATTTTCTGGTAAATGAATAAAAAACCATTTTTTGTGTGATTGTGAATTTCCAATAACTTTTCTAAAAATCCTTTTTTTTCCTAAAAACCTTAAGTATTCGGAGTATTACGAACATTCAAAAAACAATTAGTCAAATTGGTGCAGCCGTTAGTTTTATAAAATTAAATAAAATATTACTCTGAATGGGATTCTTTCCTGTGACCTTCTGCTTGGTAGGGAACAGTGTAACTGCTGAGCTATTTCCTCTTTGGTAATAAATGACTTGATAGTCTTATCCATGTTTGAACTATACACGATCCGTGAACTCCTTATTCCATAAAGGACTATTGGACTACAATAACCTCCCGCTTGAGATAAAACAAAGTGAATCTATTATGACATTCAAAAAAGGACTTACTAGTCATTTGAAGATACAACATCCATATTAACATTGATATTATAATATCATATATATCTAGTATTTGTAATTAATATTGTTATTTTTTCTATTCTCTGAATGCTTGGATAATTCCGAGCATACACATTTTATTGCTATGAAGTTGGACTGTGACTGTCCATCCAATTTTTAAAATGTTTTTGTATATTAGGATGCCTATTTGAAATAAAGATTATTATTATTATTCTTCCCCAAATTTCTTATAAACCTGAATTTTTCAATTTTTGGATAACTTTCCATATCAACCATCCTCGGGCTATTACGAACTTAAAAAAAGAATAGCCAAATCGGTCCAGCCGTTGTCACGTTCTGCACTTACAAAGAATCGAGAATCATTTTTATTATATAGATAATATACCTAATATACAAAAAAAACATTGATATATTAATCTCGGATACGTCATTTGTTTCATTCCGTGAATCAAATTGTTGTATTTCACGTAATTGACAAGAATTAGATGACTTTTTCAAATAAAAAAAAACTGGCATACTTATTTTTTTTATACTAACCAAAGTTATTAAAAAGTTAGCAATTTCATCCTTTACTATTCTGGATCAAAAGTTATGCAACGTCTGTGCCAGCCTGAGACTCAAGCTAGCACAACACTATTTTTACAAACTGAGTTAGGAAAATTGAGTTTGTGTTAGCCCTTTCGCTCACGACTTTTTGTTCTTGAAAAGAAAAATCTGAAATTTGGCATATATTACAGATGATTTGTTTGAAAAACTTTGGTGTTAGCAATTTTTTTTTTCGTTTTTCAGTTTTTGAGTTATAAGATGTATTCGAATGAATACATTGTGAATGGTAGGTAAAATAGATAATTTTTTTTAAAATTTTGATTCAAAAGTTATTGATAGGATAATAATATTCAATACAGATTATTTTGAGTTGTCATTAATTCATTTCATGTGATATTGCATAAAACAGTTTTTATGTTCGAAAGACAAATTAATTTCACACTTCACACACATAACGCGACTTTGCCCTTTGCATTCAGGATTTTTACACCTCGATGCATAAGATTTGCCATCAATAGAGGGAAAGTGTCCAATGTTATCAAATCTAACATCTGAGATTGGTCGGGTTTTAGCTCTGGGTCTCTTTGATGTAGTTGGGGTCGAACTACGGGAATTCTGCTCTGAGGATGGTCGACCTTTTCTTTTCATTATTGCTCATCGCTGAGGAATTCGATGTCAGAAAGGCCACTTTCTATCATTTCCAACAATTCCTCCTTACTCAAAGGATTCCTCAAATTACGTTTTGAACTCTAAAATACAGAATGATAATGATTTCTGTAAAAGTAATATAGAGTTAGATAATATTTACCATGATTTCCCCAACCTTCAGTTCACTCTGTATTCAATTGAATACGTCAATTCAAAATAATTATTACACAGCACTCTTTGAAATTTCTGGAATTTTAAGTATTCTCATCCACTGAGCTATGTTTTGTCTATAAATCACAACAATCAACAACCTGTTTCCTTTATTTGTATCGGGTTTTGACGTACATAAATAACGGCTATTCAGTACAGACTCTGCTCTTCCGTAGAACTCCGTGAATAAATTTTGCTATAAGTTGAACTATTGGGTTTTGGATGGTAGCACATGGTAGGTATCGAATATAAAGAATGTTAGATTGGATAATTATGAACTGACGTGATGATAATGTCGTATCTACCCAGAAAAACAAATACGAATTTAATGTATTCAATTGAATACCGTATGAGCGAAAGGGTTAGAAAGTACTTACTGAAAATTGGATGATTTCCATGAACGAAGAATGCAATTGGGAAAGTTCATGAGATAAGGGATTTGGGTGTAATAAGATACAAAAAACTCAGTTTTACTAGTCACATACACAAAATTGTAAACGAGGATAATATGATGGGATTCATTTTAAGAAATAGTAAACACTTATTTCCCCATATTATATAAACTGAGTTTTTGTGCTGTAGTATAGAATCCAATATATGCCATACATGTTAACTGAATTGAATAAATTCTTGAGGGATCTGGCATATAAAACTAATTCCCCGGTACAGGACAGTAACTATGAGCCAATAGAAAAACGATTCACAATTCTTTGACTAGTTGGCAGACGGTCAGATGGTTATTCATTATAAAAATAATTAAAAAAATAAAGACCATTTGAAAAATTTAAATTGCAATTTTGCAAACACTAATAGACAGCCTGAGTTTTTTACACATTAAGTACATATCAATCACTACTATGTCGCGGAGAGCCTGCTCTATACGTTGAAAAATGGCAGTGTTATTTTTGAAAAAACTGATTTTTCCCTGTTAATTAATAATTCGACTGAGTCATTTTTTTCGAATTTTGATTCTCTACAATTCGTCCATTAAGATGGCTTCATTCGTTTTCATGTTACATGCAAAAAAACGAAAAAGAAAACATGATTTTTCGCTCTTATATAACAAATTAAGCAATGATAGTTGTGAGTAGGAAACATAACAGGATATAACTACAGTCGCTTCCTGGTACTATTTTTGTCACAGAATCAGTCATAGAAAATTACTCTATTAATTGGCATAAAACGGTTTTTATGAAAAGACTTGACTTGTATTAATCTTTTGTTTATACAAATTTCAAAGATATAATCCTGAATTTTTTAAACCATAAAATGAATATTTTTTGCAGAATCCTTTATTGCACGTAGTAAAGCCAAGATGAAGGGTGCCCTGACTGGATTAACTAGACCAACTCCTGTTGCATCAATATTATCACAAATTGGCATGAGCGAGAAAATATTTTTCAGTCTTTTTGATCAGTCTGCTTTGTATGGTTCACTCACTGGAAAGCTTGCAGGAGCACAATATATTCCTAATATTTATGCAAAATCTCAGGTAAAGTTATTCACAAAAAACACAATTATTATTGATTTATTGCAGTCCTTTGAACTTTAATATAAAGTCTTATAACCTACTTTTCATTAGATCTTCCAGAAAAAAGTGCAAATGTAGATATTGGATCTTAATTTTAATATATAAGTGTTCCCAACATTCACAGGATTTAAATAAAATTAGGAACAAATATTAGTTTATCAAGTGAAAAAAATCTATTGGTTACTAAGAATTATTAATATAACTAAGTATGAAAATCAATAAGGCAGTGACATTCTTTATTAAAATATTACAGGACTGCATATCATTTTACTCTTCTGTTAAGCCAAGATTTTTGCACCTTTGAGTGTGTTCTTTATGTGGCTTTTTACTCTTTTTTGCATGGGTAATAAAAGTTTTTTCGATCAATTGGTTTATTGAATCCTTGTGTCAACATTTTTTATTAAAAAAAATCAAAGAACAGATCTAATAAAATAAAATGTAATTTCTTGTAAAAATGGCGGAAGATTTAACAAAAGTCATTTTTAACGAAACATGTATGGCAAAAATCGTTTTTTTCAACGGTATTATTGTTTTCAGTGATCAATCTCTGTAATAAATGTGTTTTTTACTGATTTTCCCATCATGTCTCAACCTAATTCTGTAAAGTATCCCAAGTGATGGGGATTTTTATTCCTAAGATTTTAATATGTTTGGACCCCACCTGTATAAGAGAATATAAGAAAATGTGAACACCTTCCGTCTCCAAATGATAAGCTGTAAGTTTTTTTAAAACTTTTATTAAATACTAAGATTTTAAAAACTGATTATTTTTAAGATGAAAGTACTAGTTTTTTTTTTATTGGTGCCCCTTTTTACCCATTTAAAGCACGCCTCAGCGTTTAAATCGAACTTTAAAAAACGCGCGTTTTTTAAAGGTAACCATGACAACATCAACAAATCGAGAAACGTGAAGTCTAAATGACAAATTTTTGATCATTGATCTGACAGGAGTACCTTGTAACGTCAAATGAAATATTACTCACAATTCGTTCATTTATATGTGCTCCTCCATCCATTCGATGAACTTTTCATATTCTTTTTATATATATCCCTGGATTTTCGCGGTATTAACGGAGATTCTGCCTCACTATTCAAAAAATCGATATTAGAATAATTCATTTTTGAGCTCTGGTGACAAGAAATATTGATCTTTGGTAACAAATTGCAAATTAATGTTTTTCTCATTTCCATGACAACGAAAGGTATACTGATGTCACATCACGAATTCAACCTTCTTGCATTATTAGTTCTTATTTCTATTTTTGTAGTAATAATACCAGTATATATGATTTCAAAGTGCACCAATAAAATAACGTAGTATTCAGATAATTGTTTAAAACACTTGTTGATTTGAAAGCACTCCTGTCCGTCTGCTCGAAAATCGCGCGTGTTTTAAAGCCCTTTTATCCACTTTTTACTTTAATATACTATTATCTTACGTAAGATTTTTAATATCCCCTTTGTCAGCAAAAGTAAGAAATCACTGAACCACCCGCCACCTAAGCCTGCTTACGTAATACTCGAATACCCTCTAGGAATCTGGTAAAGTTCTCTTGGATATATATATATATATATATATATATATATATATACAAGAATGAAAATTTTGTATAATTCAAAGTTGATTTATGGGAAATGTTAAAATAACTCTGATGCTATTCATATTTTTGTCCATTTATTTGTTTTTCACTATCATCTGAATATATTTTATTGGAATCTAATTCCATCTTGAAATGTGTTGCATCATCCAAGACTGCCGACTCCGTGTCACATGGTTTTACGAAGCCATATTGAAGACTGTATAGATATTTTAAGTAATCTCATTAGCTTTTTTTCATATTTTTGTCTAGAATCATGGAAAAAAAATGTAAAACTGATATTGGCCTGTAGTTGGTCTTCCTTTGGCAATATTAATTTTTTTTTATGATTCCAGTATCGAAAGAGATAATTTTTTATTTTACTGCTTTTACAATTTTTGTGCTGATGTTTATCGAACCCCCGAGCTTTTAGGCTATCCAATACATCTATAATTTCTTCATTTTCAACAGGTTTCAGGAACAATGAGGATTAATTTGAGTTTCCATTATTTTCCACTTGTACTGAAGGAGAGCAGCAGCTAATTTTGGTACAACATGAAAGAATTATTCGTTGAGGGCTTGACAAATTTCTTTTTGAGATTAGATTTTTTCCCATTTCTTCTTATATATAGCATGTTGTCCGAATTTAGTTTTTTTGTGTTATAAATCCATGTAGATTTTGGGGTTCTATTCGTAAATTCTTGTTTGAAAAACTTCTCTTTTGTTATTCTCAATGTTGTTTTGGTTAATTTATTATAATGATCATAGAGTTCACAATTTCTTGATTCTCTGGAATTTTTTTCTCTAGAAATAATTTGTCAAGTGTTTTTATTAATTTTTATATTTTTTTATCCACCCAAGGTTTATTATTTTCGCGGAGTTGAACTATTTTTTTCAAAGTACATTTTTTGAAATCATTTCCCCATACATTGAAAGAGGGTCTTGATAACTGTCTATACTTTGGTTTAAATTATTCAGAGAACCAATTCTATTTGACGTATTGGATTATCGAGTAGCTCAGACTGTGATCGTAACCGCTCAACCAACTACAAATATACGCATAGTCTAAGCAATTCGATAATCGAATTCGTGAAATAGAATGGCCGTGCTGTTCATTTTTCAATATCGATTTTTTCTTGTATATTTTTTTGTTACTTTAGTTAGTTGTTTACACGGAAATTTTGTTACTTTTTTCCATGAATTCCGAGAAGTTTTTTTAATTTTGATTGGGGGAACGGTATAGTCTACAAATTATCAGTTTATATAGTTTTTTCATTTCTCTCTCAATTTTGAAGGATTCTTCTCTCTTCTCCTTCTCCTTGGATTCTTGATGAATAGCAGCTTTAAAGTTATCAAAATAATAGTAACATTCATCCAAGTTTCAATTATTATGATATTGCTAGGTTCTGTTTCCAATTCCTTCAATTAATTTTTTATTGATTTAGTATTCAGATATATAATTCGAAATGTTTTTTGTTGATTATTCTTGAAATCAAGAAGGGATGCATATTTTTTTCTGCCTGTTCATAATCTACTCGTCCTCTGTAAATTTTCTATTTCATATAAATAGGACATTTATCTGAGTTTGAGCTATGGTTTGAATTGTGCATGGAATTTATTATTGGAAAAAAGACAATTGGCACACTGGTAATTTTCAGTTTTACTATGATGATGATGTTGATAAAATATTATAATTTGTAGGAAAAAAAATTGTACGACAAAATTGTGAAATAACATAATGGATTATTCATTCTAAAAAAAGTTAGATGCTTGGTTAGATGTTAGTCAAGTTAAGGTTGCATCGAGAAATGGTTACACTTTGAGAACTCAAATTTAGTAGGTGAACTCAGAAAGGATTAGGGTACTAATTGAAAATATTAAGGTTGAAATTCATTTATTTTTTGTCGAAAATTGAAGGAAATAAGCCAATACATGATTCCTTTTTATTTATAAAGACCCATGAAAATAATTTAACTTTCGATTAAAAGCGAATCTCCAGACAATTTCGTTTGGGACATTAACTAGTAATACGAAATGGGCGGCAAATAGCCAAATTCAAACACATAGTGAGAAATAGTTCCTACTTCACCAACATTCTTACTGATTTCTTAGTTCAGCCGTTTTCGGATAGAAAACGCCATTGTAAATTTCATTCATCCAGCGCCTACTATACTACAATGAAATGTAAGAATGTGATTTTGATAACATCTTTAGAAGTAGCAAGATATAGGAAATAAAAGATTCGGATTCGGAGATTATTCATAATCGTATCACGGAGAGTAATTTGGAGAAGGAGAAATAAAAATCAACAATTAATGACGGAGTCCAGAGGTTCAATCTGCAAAATATAACGAAGCTTTTCCTGACTTATAATAGGCACACAAGAAATGATTTCTCTTTGCATGTTAATTTATTCAATATTTCGTTTTTTTTCGCAAAACGCTGATATTTTTACAAGCTTTTATCCACCTTTCTCGATTTTTAGGTTTGAGTGAAATTTTGCAAATTAATTTTGTTCTTCTAGTCGTCCGATTAACTTTGGCAGGTGTTCATAATTCCGGTGACAATCTACTATGAAATTTTTGCTACAGAAAAAAAACAAAATGCGGACGAGTTTCGTGAATATGGGGCGCTTCTATTCAAAATTGGTATTGGGCGTTCTTTGGGTCGAAGATAATTCACTTTTTGTCAAAATTCATTGATTAATATGGAGGCTCCAAGATGGCGAACGAGTTTTGCGACTATGGTCCAATTCTATTCAAAATTGGTGTCAGAGATTTTGGGGTCGGAGATTATGATTTTTTTGTCAAAATTCATGAATTTGAGATGACGAGTTTTGTGATTATGGCCCGATTTTATTCAAAATTGGTATGAGAGGGGTTTTTGGGGTCGAAGATTATAAATTTTTTGTCAAAATTTAATAAGATGATTGATTTCATAAATGATTAGAAATAATTAACTAAAAATGATAAAAAAAATTAATGACAAACTTTTATACAAATGCATTAAAGAGGAAAAATTAAAAATAAATAAAAAATATTGTTAAAGACAAGTTTTTTACAAATGCACTAAAAAGGGAAACATATTTCTTTAATTGTTTGACCTAGGTTGTTCTAAGAATAATGGTGGATTTATGCAACACCAATTAACAATTATCAAGTAACAATTATCAATTAACAATTAGCAATTAACAAGTAACGAAAATGATGGCATTTATGCACATTCGATTAACAATTAAGGAAGAAAAGTAATCATGCGCACGCAAGTCCATACAACACGGAAAATTGCCGAACGAGGTCGATCAAAATGGCATCATCAATTTCCATTTTTACAGTATATTTTCACAAACAAATAAAATTCCAAAAGACGCCACAACCCACAACAAAAACAAACCAGAATATTTTATTCAGTGAAAATTGGGACCAATCCACGGTCATCTGCGTACTAGTTGCGCACTAAAAGAAAATTTGGTTCAATTAAAGTAAGAAGTTAAAAGTTGGCCAACTTTCTACTTGTTAATTGTTAATTGATAATTGTTACTTGTCTGCATAAACACGACCATTGTAGGATGATGGTTGAACTTATAATTGCTAATTGTTAATTGATAATTGTTACTTGATAATTGTTAATTGGTGCTGCATAAATCCACCATAACAGATTCATAAGATTGCCGCGAATACAAAATAGGTATTTTTGCGCCTTGATATTTGGGGTTTTTAGGGGAATGGGTTTTGTGATTTATAGTCCGGTTTTTTGAGGTCGGAGATTATGATTTGGTTGTCAAAATCAAAAACATTCAGAATGGCAGGCTCCAATATTCTTTAAAAAGGCAAATATGTGTTGCATTAAAAATTACTCTCTGTACAATGCTTCTAACCATCGAACACTCTGAACACAATAATGAACTGTAACAATTCGCTTCTGAAGTATTGGAACGAAATATGGTTTCTTGGGAGTTTTGCAGGCGTGTAGTACACATTTTTCCATGGAAGTTTTTTTTTTTTTAGATATGTGACATTGGTAAATTATTGTAGTCTTATATCGGTGATTATATACCTCGAAATGAATTCAGCTAATCAAATGCATTTATCTAACCAATCAAATCCCACCAAATATACACCATGTTGCTAGTATATCCGCGAATATACCTGCTACTTGCTATAAAACAAGTAGGCATTTACCATTGTTTATACCAAACCTATTAAAATAATTCAGTCACTGTCAGATGACGTCCACTGTCAAATTAAAAAATTATGTCCAACCGTTTCGGAAACACTTCCTTAGAAGAAATTCGAAAAAACGTAGAAAAACATAGTTTTTTCAAGTGTAGGTATGTTTGTAATAGCCATATATAATCTGGTCATATACCACTCGTGATAGATATTTTGGGTAGAGTAAACTTTGATATTTTTCCGCCAATATTGTTGCAGAAATATCACTCGACCAAATTTTTTTCAAAAAAATATTTTTAATTAAGTTTGGTCTCATGAATTTCTACAACAATATTGTCACAAAAATGTCAAAGTATACTCACCAAAATATCACTTGTGATAACTACTGAAAATCACACGCGATGTACTAGAATAAATCAATGATTTCTGATTTTACAAAGAAAAATTCAGTAAACAACATATAGGATGTAAGAAAATATCGTTTATTTCATTCTATTTTTGATTCTACAGCATCTTCTATCCACGGAGGGACGTAACATTTTTCATCACTTAAACAATGTATCAGACGTTTCCACCATCCATATAGAATATTTCTAACGTGGGAACCATTTTTTCTTTCCACAAAATTCCGTCACTTTCTCAACAAATATTAAGGAAGAGAAATAGTCAAGTCGTTCAGAATGAACCGTAAAAATGCCACAGATATTGAAAACTGTTTTTTTGTGAAATTTGAGCAAAGTTTTGTTGAACAAATATTTTATTTATATTTTTTCTCAAATAAAATGCGCTGTAATTTCTCTTCTGTTGTAATAATTCAACCAGTGAATTATGGCATCCAAAGATTATTCATTGATTTCATAAAAATCGGTTCATTCCCAATGACTTATTCAAACAAACTAACACAAAAGTCGCAATCAAAATACATATGAACCTGGGATTCAAAACTAATATATGCCTGGTCGACAATCCGAGATTTTCAAAACATTCACTAGGAGAATATCAAAGTTTAAAATCCAATAACGATTCCTCTGCCGCTGGCGCTGGAATAATATATTCTGCCGTAAATTCCGTAATGAGATTTCCTGATTTCACCTTCACAGGACAACCCAACTGGCATGTTGCCAAGCCCGCCGATGTAATTACGAATCTCTAGGTTAATTTTTTTAAGCTTTGTTGGACCTCAAAGAATGTTATTTCGGAATAGCTATTTCAAGAATAATTTCTTCCTGATTAATTTCCAAACCAAATGATAATTGATACTTCAAGACAGCTATTACATGGAGTACGTAACTTTATCGGCAACAGGGCCAAAGAGTAGAACTATAATCTTTGACAGTGCTCGCGGCTAGTTCTCCGGCTATTGTCTCCTAGTAGGATTTTGTTTCGACTATAATTACTCATTTGCAGGTTGGAGACCTGGATAAATATTCACTATAATGTATGGTGGCTTCTCTATCGGATTAGTTTTACAAGCCATATTTGTCGCCAACCTGAATGCCTTTTTATAAAGTCCCCCGTTTGGGAAATGGAACTATCAGTCCATAGTGACATTTTAACTCACTCTTGTTGCACTCAAATATTTTTGCTTAAATTCTATTAATCGAGTTAACTTCCCTACAATAAGAGGTATAACAGCCTGCAACGCTACACAACCTTAATAGTTTACAGTCCTAAAAACATTAGTAATATTGATCTTGGTTTGATAAGAAAAATATGGTGTTAGTAGATACTGGCTTTTTGTTTGGACTTCTCAAAGGCTTTATTAATATTTCTTTTTAGTAAGACAACTAATTTGTCACTTTGGAATGATCTGCTATAAAACCATGTTCTTCAACAGAAATATCCTTTTTTTTTCAGAACGAATGGGTTAACAACTTCTATAAACAAAATGGTTACCTTGAGTTTGATGCTTTGACTCGCCTGGGCATAGCAGATCACAAGAATTACATAAAAAAACAACTAGTCAATGAGGAGTATAAAACTCTGAGTTCCTGCATAGTTTCTAAAAGGGTGCTGGAAAGGATAGAAGCAGACATCGATGAATGCATCTCTAGTAAATCCTTCCTTGACTTGCAAAGCATTTTACCATCAGTTTTCAATGATGCTGATGAGGAAATGGTGCTTGATCTAATTTTGAATATTCAGAAACGCTCTCAGGCAATAATTATCGATAGTTTTGTCATCAGTACAGCATTTGTTGATCATCTGACGAAAGACTGTGAAGATTTATTGAAAGACAAAGCTAAAGTAGCTGTGGAATCGGGAAAGTACCAGCAATACCAGATTAGTTTGCAGGCTCCTGTCAAATCTCAGAAACCAGAGGAACTGACTGAAAAAGTTGACAGGAGGGAAGAAAGGAGGAAGAAAGCAGCTAGTGGTAGGGTTAGCGGAGGAGGCGTGGGAAGGGAAACAAAAACTAAATCCATGAAAAAAGTTACCCGAACAAGAAATAGGAATAGTTCAGGAAGTGACAGTGCTGAGGTGGCAGAAAAAAAATCTGTTTTGGTAGTCGTCAGTTTTGATGATGTGAAAGGTGAGCAAAATAGAAGATGGTTCAGAAATAAGTAAAATTAATTATGCCTGTTTTTATGCTCATCTACTGAATGTTGTGCAAATTCATTTTTGAAAGCAATTCATCAATAATGTGAGTTCAGCCATCTTCAAAGCTTTTTTTGTTATTGTACTGATATGAAGTTCAATTTGATACCCTTTATGATATCCGGTTCTCTCACATTCCATTACTCATCGAATGCATCCTCAATAGACCTCCAGAAGTAACATGAATCTCAGAAAAAAAAACATTTTTTTTAGTGACAAATTTAATAAATCCTCCATTTAGTCAGACAGCAATTAAAAAAAAACAGAAATAATTGATTATAGATCTATTTAAAAGCAAAATCTTTTGTTGTCAACTTAAATGTTTCCGAATAAAAAATCGGAGTTATTGAAACTACTTTACAAGTAGACTAAGAAAAATGACGACAGTGAACTAGAGAAACTTCATGTATCTACATTAAGAAAATTAAATTGTCTCGTAAGATGGAACTCTCAGATGATTCCTTTATCTTCAAATTGTAGTCTTTATACAAATTAACATCATCTGTGGCTTCATTTTCAGAGGACCATTGAAAATAATGTTATGATCTGGAGTTCCTAGGTACAAAAACACCAAACTAATTATTCTACTTTTATAACTCCACAGAATAATAAACTCTGACAATTCAATTGAACTTCAGTGCTAAATTCACTGTTTACTCCACTGTTCGTTCTGGACCCCATCGGCAGACTTTGTTCCTCTTGCGATATACTCTAGTTATATAGTGAGAATTGGTGGAAGCTACTAAAACGTTCTAGGCGGTTGTTTCTTGTACTATTCTTGATCTTTCATGGAAATCATCTACTAGATCTCCAGAGCCATATTTCGGCTCCTTCTGATACAAAGCTGGTTCCTATTTTATTGCTACATGGGATCTATAACAGAATTTATTAAATATCATTAATTTTTAAATATCATAAAAAGCATTCAGATCTGACTAGAGATTTAGAGGTTGTGGGGTCGAATCCTGCTTGAGGATGGTTTTTTCTTTAATTTAATTTAATAATTTGTCTGATATGCCACAATTTTTCCTTTCATATATATATATATATATATATATATATATATATACAGTGTCCGTCATAAAGTAGGCTACATATGGAAAACAAATTTGTTATTGAAATTTCTGAAAAACTCTAATGGCGGTTCGTTTCTGCATGTCAGATTTGGCGGGAATTAAAAAAAAAGTTGTCTGTGGTGCCGGAAAATGGGTCAAATTGACAAGATATCGAAAATTTGTATTGTGAAAATGTGTTTGGAATCCAACAAGGACCCCATGTACCAAATTATCGTTTTAAATGTTTCTATGTTGAATAAAAAAAAAGGTTTCAAAATTGTTTTTGACAAACACATGCATCCATTAATTTTAATCAAAATATCTCGAAAACGGCTGCTTGTAGCGACTTTTGAAAAACATACTTTCGATTCCTCTAAAATGATGGAGGAATCGATTTTTCTTCTAGAAAATGTGATACATACATGCACGACAAAGTTGTGACTCCCCAAAAGAGACAAAGACCTGTAGGCGGCGCCCCTTACAATTATGGGCCAAACTAAAATCAAATTTGAATTTCTCATATTAAAAAAATCCCTAAATACCAATTTCTGTCCAAATATTGACATTATTTTAAAAATTATTTACGAAAAACCGAAATAAAAGTAAATTTGCAACACCTTGTATATCAAAAATGAAGGCCTTGCTTATATATATATATTTATATTTATATATATATATATCATGTCATAACCATAATTGTTCTTCCACTGTTTAATTTGCATAGTGCAAAGAATAGATCATTGCACTAGAGAAATAAAGCCTTATTGGATTGAGAACAATGAACATTACACTTGTAATAAGCCAACACACTGTAGTACATTCAGTTTGAAGTTTTTCACGTTCAATGCCATATATTACATTTATTACGGGAACGCTGAACACATTTTTTTTTGCAGTTTATTATACATATTTTATGAACACATTGTATCATATGTAGGTGTATTAATGTTGACAATTGTTAATGTCATATTGAATAATATATATTCTGAAGTTCAGTCAGAAGTAATTTCTTTGCTACCAAATAACTAAAATAACCAACACTTATATATATATATATATATATATATATATATATATATATATCTATTTTAATAATTATATAGAGATTCTTACATATGTAGTTCAGACACGCTTAAAAATAAATTTGACTGAAAGATGAGTACTAGAAAAATTAGGATCTACATAATTATTTCTTAATTTTTTATATCTGGTTGTGACATTTGCTTCTGTGTAGATCTATATTCTGTTCTAAGATTTTACTATTCAGTCTATAAAATGATTCAGGAAAATCTTCGTAAATTGACAATAACTCGTTTCCTTACTTTCACAACAACCTCAATGGCATGTTTTTAAGTGTTTTTCAAAAAACCATCAGAATTGGAGAGTAGTCCAAGTGGGGCCATTTCTTTATTCCTTTCCTTTTTAGGTGTTTTGCTACCTGCTTTGGAAAGAGAGGACCTTGACGATGATATTATTGACCAACTTATAAGGAACCTTCTTCCGAAACTGAACGAGAAAGGCATTGCATTAGCAGCTAACATTTACGACACCACAGTGGCAGATCAAACTGCTAACAGACGCCAAACTCACAATGAATTACAGAACAAAGTCAATACTCTCATTGGAGATGTGAGACTTTACGAGAAAGGGCTCAAGTTGTTGGATCAAGATCTCCAGGTAAATAGGAGAAAACAATAATACTGTAATGTGCCCAGTGTAAGAAATCAATTGTAGAATGAACAGGATAAAATTTTAGTTTATACGTGAAATCTTGTGAAAAGTAAAATGTTTTTATCCAGTAGTTTCAGTCACAGGAGGTCCCCAAAATGGTCAAAATGTTACATTTTTAACCACTATGAATAATCAGGGCGTCACAGACTATAACACAAAAAAGTTTTTTCTCTGAAAGTCCTTCTGAATTAGTGCAGATTATTTTTCTAGGTATCTTTATTTTTTAAAGAAAACCATTCCATTTATGAAAATTAAATTACGCATAAAGGGACTCTTCTGCTTTCTGAAAAAATCTCTCATGGATATAGTATGCCCCGTTTCCCATACCTCTCATAAAAAGTTCCCATTTGTTCAACCTATTGATATAGACGCATGAAAATTCATTAATTATGACTTAGAGTTGGAAATTCTCTAGATCAGCACAGGTAGAAAGTTATCAGTGAATAGAATACTTGCGAAAAATCAAATTGGTATGAAAAATCTTTTATTTAAAAGTTCTATAGCTGTGGACCCAAGTGAGATCCCTGTGGAACTCCTGATGTCGTTCTTAATTTAAACACATTGGACGTAATTAGTAAAATAATTATTGGGCCAAGTTAAGCTGTGGAACCAAATGTGTATCTCTAATGTGCGAATGACAAAAGATAGATTTGATCTATCAAAACCTTAGAAAAGTCTGCATAAATCAAATCAATTTCATACCGAGTCAAATTATTAATTTCAATTTGAGTTCCAGCCTCCAGGCATTTATAATTTCTATCGATATAATGATAAATTTAATTAGGAATCTGTTGTACACTTCTACTAAGCTCTACAATAGGTATTGTTTTTAGTTTTGTCTTCATAGGTCAAATATCCCGAAACATATTCCAATATTATTACTTCTCTATTTCAAGCAAGCATTTCCAAAGTAAAACTTGCAGAAGTTTGTACAATTATCCATCGGAGCTAATTGTTTTCTGATGGATATTCAATGTAGCATCCATACTGTTCATTGATAAAAAATGTATTTGTGAACTCTCTAAATGACTAGTTCAATTGATTTGGAAATTGCGACTTTTTGGAGAGACATAATCAGCATTTTTGACATAAAAAAAACACTTCCCTTTACATAGATAGATTTATTTACTGGTCGCACACCAATTTTCATTGGATTGACAAGTCAAGATCAATACATGATATTATACAGTAAGTGGTATAAAATGTTTGGGAAGAATTATGATAAAATATATTCATGTATATATATATATATATATATATATATTTATACAGGGTGTCCCTGGACTTCCTCTTTTCCTCTCGGGAATGTATAGATGGGGTCAAGTTAGGGGCCCTCAAAGTTACAAAATGAAAAATGTTTTTCTTTCATAACTTTCAAAGTGAATATTTAAAATCATCTAAATTTTGGTGATTGACTAAACAAATGAATTCTTTCGATGAGCTTTCATGCAAGAGTCAGTTGTTTTGCTACAAAGTCAGGAACGGACTACCCCCGACGGTCCACACCCCAAAACTTTGAAATGACTGGGATTTGATTTTTAACAAAACAAGGTTACCTGGACAATTTCCTGAATAAAAGTACTCGTGTGGAAAATCGATCGGAGCAACGATTTTTGATAAAAATGCATTTATGTTCGACGACATCCAACCTGAGATGTCTACCATTATTCGAATAGATTAATTTGTAATGAAAATAAAATGATAGGTACAATGTTCATAACGAATGTTTATCATGCAAACACGTTTACCTTACAAAACTCATGGTGTAAATAATCAATCGCAAGCCTCAAGAGCAAACAGAAATGCAAAATTCGTTACAAAAACTGCTCGATATGACCCCCGTCTCTCTCAATACATTTTCTTAGTCGGCGCAAACACCCTCTCTGCACTTGAAATAGCATGCCAGGGTCGTTTCGTATAGCTTCACAATGTAAGGTAATTTTATTCAACAAGGCATCTCTGGTGTGAATAGGTGTAGCGTAAATGAGGCTTTTTAGATGCCCCCACAGAAATAAATCCAATGGATTTAAATCCGGAGACCGCGGTGGCCATGAATATACCCCACCTCTACCAATCCATCTATTGGGGAAAATCTGGTTCAGATCGTCCCGCATAATCAAACTAAAATGAGGAGGAGCACCATCATGCATAAACCACATATCTCTTCGGGTTTGCAATGGAACATGTTCCAAAAGTCCATTCAAATCGTTCTGAATGAACTCCAAATAACGTTCTCCATTCAATCGGTCATGTAGAACAATGGTCCTATAAGATGGTTTCTATGATACCAGCCCAAACATTCACGCTTGAATTTCCGTTGGTGTTTGGTTTGCAATATCCCATGGGATTTTCTTCGGCCCATATGTGGAGATTATGAGAGTTGATTACTCCATCTCTACTGAAACCTGCTTCATCAGTGAATAAAACTCGAGTAATAAAAGTCATATCCTCTCTTTGCTTATCCAGGAACCAATTGGCATATTCCAGTTGTGCTGGAAAATCTTCAGGTGTCATGGCATGTACCTTCTGGATGTGATATGGGTGGAGCAGTTGTTCCCTAATTATTCTGAATAGTGGACTTGGATGTATGGAACTGTTCTGATAGGTTTCTGATGCTCCCAAAATATTTTCCTCGAATACAACGGTACGTACAGCCCTAGGAGCGCCCTCACCACCTCGTTTTGTCAAAACTGAACCTACAATAATATCGAAATAAAACAACAGGCTCCAATTAATTATCCATTAGACATACCTGTCTCCCTCAAGCTGCGATCGACACTCTCGAACGTTTCTCTTGCCGGTAACGTTCGATTGGAAAAATGCTCGGCATACAGACGACGGGCTTCTGCAGCATTACCAAATGCTCGTCCATACAATGCATGCATATCTGCATATTCGTTGAATGTAAACTGTTCGGCCGCATCAAAACACTTCAAACCTATTAGAATATTGACAATACAATGACAACGCACCACTCAACAAAACAAAATCGCATTCCAGTTGTCATTTTTTATCTACTCTAATTTTATTTCTTTCTACAAGGTGTTTTTGTCAACATCTGTGGAAGAAATGGAACAAATTTATTCACCGGATATTTTTCACCTATTTATGTGCAGCCGTTTTTGTAGTTTATTAGTTTGCTTTTTATTAGTTATGTCTTCCGATGTGCGTTTTTTCAGCTAAATTTATCTTCGGGTTGAAGATTTTCTCCCATGAAATTGTACTTATCAGTGAAACTCCTCAACATTTAAGCTGTGAATACGAATTTGCAACATCCAAATGTTGAGTTTCATGAGATTCAGATAACACGAAACGTGCTTATTCCACGCGTACATACAAAATATGGACTGAATTCGATATTTCATAGTGGAGTAGCTTGTTAGTTCAATAACACCACGAATCTACATAACTTGATATTTCATTTGAAAAAATATCTTCATTGTGAATGAAACTTTCGACTAGGTACTGTACTTTTTGTTTACGACTTTATTTTAGCATATTTTGTTTTATCCCTGTTATAAATGTTGTTGAATTAACGTTAGCATTAGTATTTCTACTGTGAAAATTTTTCATTTCAAATAATGGTGGACGATCGGGTTTGATGTCGTCGAGTAAAACTGCATTTTTATTAAGAATCGTTGCTCATCGATTTTCCACACGAGTACTTTTATTCAGAAAATTGTCCAGGTAACCTTGTTTTGTTAAAACATATTGACAAATCCCAGTCATTTCAAAGTTTTGGGCTGTGGACCATCGGGGGTAGTCCGTTCCGGACTATGTCGCAAAACAACTGACTGTTTGTTTAGTCAATCACCAAAATTTAGATGATTTTGAATATTCACTTTGAAAGTTATCAAAGAAAAACATTTTTTTTTTTGTAACTTTGAGGGCCCGTAACTTGGCAACGAAGGCTTGTAGGAACAAAAGTTATATGAAGTACTGGTGATATTTTGACCCCATCTATACATTCCCGAGAGGAAAAGAGGAAGTCCAGGGACACCCTGTAAATATATATATATATATATATATATATATATATATACAGATTTAACCCACGTTGTCAGACCATTACAATTATCAGACCACCACAGACCCACTAGAAATATTCATGATTTCAACAAACATTTTGGTGTTCTACATTTATTACAATCCCCAAAAATAACTGGAACTGAGAAGGGTAAAAAAAGTGAAAAAAAATATAATTGTATGTCACGTTCACAAGCCCATTATATTTTACCGTCTCAGCTCATTACATACAATTTCTGACATTTAATCCACGTTCACAGACCCGGCAGTGTTGCCGCTCTTTTCGCAATATATTATGATCAAATTGCGAGAGAATGTTTTATTTTCACAACACAAACACGCGAGGAAAATTAACTAGCCAAAATTTTCATTCAATTTTGTTCACTGACTTCTGTCTATTTCAGTCAGCCAGAAAAATAATTTCTATTTTAGGATATTTAATGATTTTACAAGCTTTATTCAGGTTCATTTGTTAGTTAGTTCGCTCGCTTGTTAGTTTGGTTCAAATCTAGAGGTGAATTTTGACCGACCTAGCAGATGTTCATAATTCCGGGGCAATGCATTATGGAATTTTGTTAGAGAAAACAAAATGGCGACTTCAAGATAGCGACTAGATTTGTAATTATGGTCCCATTTGATTCAAAATTGGGATGTGGGGTATTCGTGAGATTATAAAATGCTTGTCAAAATTCATGAGATGACGGTCCCATATAGCGGACGAGATTTGTGATTATGGTCCGATTCGATTCAAAATTGGTATGTGGGGGTTCTCGGGTCGGATATTATTAAATTTTGTCGGAATTCATAAATTTAAGATGGCGGCCCAAGATGAAGGACGAGTTTGTGATTATGGTCCATTCGATTCAAAATTGGTATGCAAGGATTTTTGGGGTCGGATATTATGAATTTTTGTCATAACTCATAAACTCGAGATAGCGGCCCCAAGATAGAGGACGAGTTTTCCTGATTAGGATCATATTTCAATCGAAATTGGTATGTGGGAGTTTTCAGGTTCGAAGATTATGAATTTTTTGTCGAAATCCATTAATTCAAGATAGCAACTTCAGAATGGTGAAAGAGATTCGTGATTATGGTCAGATTCTATTCAAAATTGATGTGTGGGAGTTTTTGTTGTCAGAGATCATAATTTCTTTCAGCTCAAAACTCACAGGGAAGAGACCTTTTAATAATGATGCTCTATTAGAAATGAACAGATCAAGGCAAACTAACTAAGAAGCAAAAAATTAAATATTCAATAAAAAACCTTTTTATAGCCAAGATTTCGTTTAAGCCATGTGATAAAACGTATAAAATAAGTTTAAGTCATCGCTGATAATAATACGATTACTTTTTGTTGAATTATTTAGTTTCAAAAAGCTTGTCACGTGAATTGTAATGAAATTAATACTTCAACGAATTGTTACTTACCAAACAATGAAATTGAAATTAATTGGTACCTACTTTTATGAATATTTGTAGGAGTTATATACTTTGAGAAGTTCTTACTTACCAACCAATCACTGCCCAATCAAATTATTTGGTACCTATTTTCTGACAAGCTTTTTAAAACTAAATAATTCATAAAAAAATAATCAAATCATTGTCAGCGATGACTCAAACTTATTTTATACGTTTTAGTACACGGCCTAAATAAAAGCTTGTCTTCGAAAAGGTTTTTCATCAGTTATTATCAACTTCCTCTGTATGTCAGTTTAATTGTGAATGGCATTCGATAGTACATCATCCAACTCTGGTAACGAAACATGGAAATATTGGTGTATATGGCAATGTATTGATCAAAAAATTCACAAAGGAATCAAAGACAACGTGGACTACTTAGACCTTCAGAATGATCTAAATCGTTTTTCAAAATACTTCACAACCAATAGGCTCGTTCTCAATATATAGAAATGTTCCCGAATTATCTTATCGAAGTGTTCACAACTCCTTTGACAACAAATCTTTATATAAATAACAGATACTATAATCCGAAGATCAAGGAAAGGACCTATGGGTCATCCTGGATAGAAAAAAATCCGTTAGAAAGCCATGTTGAGGTTATCGTTAGGTAGGCATTGAAAGCTGTCGGATTCAGCCTGAGAAATACTAAATAATTTTAAAGTCATCTCTATGTTATAACAATGTTGTTATTGTCAAAAATCTAAACTACATTTTTGCCATCGGCATTTCAAATGTTATGATGAGAACCTCAGATTTAATAAACTTGTAATGCATTATTTATCCGAGGAAATTTTCCAAAATACTTTTGTTTTACACTAACCAATCTCTGAGTATTCAATTAATTGAAGTCCCTACATAACAAGCTTATAGACTAATTTTCCACATGAAAACTTCTAATAGCAATTACTACAATAACTCTCTTTGATGAGATCGATGGATTCTTTTAATTTCGTATGTAATACCCACTTGAACATCTTTACTATCCTACCAATATATTCCAAAAGCATCTTAAAACTGTTCTATGCTCAATTTATAATTTTCTATTAGAATAGATCACTAAATTGTTATCATATGTATTATGGTAAAACACTTTCTTTCTTTCTTTACTCCTTTTTTACGTATAACAATTAGTTACAGAATTTTCCTGTTTTAGTTTATGGATTCATTTTAACCGACAAAAACAAGGAGGAGGTACTCTAGTACGCATATATATTTTTTTATGTATGACCACTCATAACTTTTGCACAATGGTCCGATTTTGATGATTTTATTTTGATGGACATGGTATGATTCGAAGTTGGTTCCAGGTTGATTTGAAAAAACATTTCTCTTCTTAGGGTAGGAAAATTAAAAATGATTGTTGGTTCACTCACTGTATTTTCACTTCCTAACCGATTCTACCAACGTATCACTTTGTACTGGGATATCCGATTCAGATGATTCTTTTTATAGTAATAGGGTATGCTTGTAAGTTGATCCCATATCAATTTGAAATCACACTCTGAGGGTAGAAAAATAGGGATGAGTTATTGAGTCTACACCTGTGAACCGATTCTGTTGAAACTTAGCACATATTATGTTGTTCTGATGACAACAAAATAGAGTACCAGAATTAATCTGATGGTGGAGATGAAAGACCTTCCAGAGATCTCTTCAACGGTTCACAGCAGCTACCCTGGTTTGGGGTAATATGTACATATATAATTACATGTCCTGACTAACTGACTCACTGATTAACTGTTATACGATCAACGCTAGATCAAACCACTGGACATAAGTGCTGAAATTTTGACAGCATTTTTTTCATATTTCATCCCTAGAGGGTGAAATGGTGGGTGAGAAGGGGGGTGAAAGTGAAAGTAATGTTGGTTTTGAAATTAGAGTCATGGAAATTAGTATTTGGGCCCTTCTTCACAAATTAAGATAAATGTGTTTCAAAATTTTTGAAAATTCAACCCTAAAGTCTGTATAGTTAGTTTCAACCCTAAAGTCTGTATAGTAAGTCTGTATAGTTAGTCTGTATAGTTAGTGAGGATCATGAAATTTGTTATTTGGGTGTGAAAAGGAAGGTTAAATTGGTATTGGAAGTTTGTATGCGAATTCCGTTGATTTTCTAGTTGGGGTCATAAAAAATTATATTTGAAGTCTTTGTGACGAATAGAAGAAATATATATTTCAGTGTTTTTAGAAATTCAACCCCTGAAAGGGTGGAATGGAAGGTGAAAATTTGCATAATGGTTCTGTTAGTTTTTGAATTAGGGTCATAAAAATTGGTATTTGAGGACTTTGTAAGGGATAAATAAATACATGTGTCACTGTTTTTATAAATGCATTTCCTGCAAGGGAGAAGTCAAGATGAAATTAAAGACAGTCAAGAAGAAATAGACACAAGGGGAGAAACAGGCAAAAAAATAAATAAATCTGAAAATACTAGAAAAAAAGTATGTGGACGGGTATAATGAAAGCTCTGTCAGAAAAAAATTGGTTTAGAGAAATTCAAAAAACATATAGGGAAGATGATCGCTCAAAAACAAATGAATGCCTCGAATTCATCAATCATAATCCTAATGATTTTCACGAGAAAAATTGGATCAGGATTAAAACCCTAGTATTCAATACCTACCGTAACAAATGGATTTGGAAATGTAGGTTATCGTTTTCTTTACTAATTCAAGGGACTTTTTTACTTTCAACAATTTTATACGAGTGCAAATATTTGGTTTTTAATAACAACATGTTTTAATAATTTGTAAATTACTTGTGTAGTACCCTTACAAATATTTTAGATTTTCCGAGTGATGTTAGTGGAAACTTTTCCAAAACAATTCGGGAAATTTTCCTCGGATTATTTTTCCTTTTTTTTTCTTCCGATTATTGAATTTACCGCTATTTTTGATCTCATGCGTCATTCAACATGGAACATGATTTAACTCTCCTTTGATTCCATATGCATGAAGAATGTAAATGAGAAAATAACCACCATCATCCAAATCATCATGAAAATGAAACAAAATATACGAGCTTTCATACAAATGCATAAAAATTATAATTTCCTTTATTCAAAACCTAACCGCACAATATTCCCAAATTGAAATCTAAAGAATCAGCCTTGCAGTACAAGCTTTTGAATCTGTTATTCACAGAATAACATATGTAACACTTTTGAAAAAAAATATTTGCATGGTAGTTCAACATAATTTTTTTTCTATTCATTCTTATTCGATTCTTTGTAGTCATTAATAAAATCCGTCATCTTGAATTCTTAAGCTTCTACAAAAAAATCATCTTTGTTTTCAACAACCCCTAGATGCCAATTTTGAAAAGAAATGGACCATGAATCACACACTTTTGGGCCATAAATCACACCACCATTTTGGAGGCGCCATCTTGATAATTTTGCATACAAATTGTCATAATACATGGTCACTCAAATGGAGAGCACCTGGGAATTCGGAGTCGATTTGAAATGGGAAAAATTCCAATCGCAACATTTGAACCTGATAGACAGCAAATACAGAGTGCAACGATATATTCTGGTTGGATTCGTGTCTTTCCTTCATGTAATAATAATAATAATGAGACTTTCAGCCCAATGAAATTTGTTCCAAAATCAAGTGATTAAAAAAAAATATTCGAACGCACCAAAAAGGAAAAAATAAGTTTTTCAAATGTGTGACGTGGGTTAATCTGTGTGTAACAGATTGAAAAGCTTGTCGCGCAGGAATACCAATTTTTTATTATCTATCTGAAAACATTGAGCGGCGAGCTTTTTAATCTGTTATTTTTCCTTTTCAGTGCATTAGAATAAAAGCTTGTCATTGAAAAATATTTTCAATAAAATTTATTCAATTCTTTTTAGTCATTAAATCAATCATCTTGAATTATCGAATTTTAACGAAAAATTATATTATCCGACCTTAACAATTTCTAGATACCATTTATAGATAAAATCGTCCAATAAATCACAGCACTCCTCCGCCATCTTAAATTGATAAATTTGGACAAAAAATCCATAATCTTCGACCTCAAAAATCCCAACATACCAATTATCAAAAGAATCGGACCATAATCACAAAACTCAGTACGCCATCTTGGAGCCGTCATATTGAATTTATGAACTTTGTCAAAATAATCATGATCTCCGATCCCAAAAACTCCTACATTCCAATTTTTATTAGAATCAGACCATCATCACATAATTTGCCCAACATTTTGGAGCCGCTATTCTGTTTTTCCGCTAACAAAAATTTAATAATGCATTGTCACCGGAATTATGAAAAACTGCCAAATTTCAAGTTAATCAAACGACTAGAAGTGGGTCAAAATTCACTAACAAGTTTTGAACAGGTATATGAACAAAGCAAGTTGAATAAAAGCTTTTCAAAAGCTGAACTTTGAAAATATCCATTTCAAATAATTGTTTGTTGCTCAATGTTTATTTGTAGGAAAATCTTCAGGAATATAGTGAACAGAGCTGTCAACAAATAAGTCTTTCAAATAAAATTTTCCGTGAAATAAAGGTATCCTCAAATAATCAAAATTACAATATATCGACAATAGGGTTCAAACTTGCTGCTGAAACTTCACAACACATAAACGCGCTGCTGCCAAATTTCGGTTGGTATTCGTCGGTAAAATGCATGGCATTATATACCATATGCTTCCCCAGCGGGCGCCTACACGCTCAGTGATGGAACTAAATCAGTATAAAAACTTCATTTCACCGCTTTTCCGAACCCGCCATTATTTCACGTAAGCGTCCCAACCCTCCTAGACAGTTTTACATAGCAAAACCTTGTCAAGCCCGAAGCCGGGTCTGAGTTCGTAGGATTTGGTCTGGGTTCGTGGGCAGTATGTACCGAAACGGGCCTGTATAAACGCAAATATAAATATATATATATATATATATATATATATATACATATACGAAAGGGAGGAATATCGAGGGGACTGTTGAAAACAAAATTGAAGAAATTTTATGGACATAGCCCTCAAAGAAAAGTGTTAACCGTAGACACGTGTTTCGGGCTTTCTGTCCTCATCAGTACGGTGAAGAAGTGCAGGGATGAACAACACTTGGTAGTAAATGACAAATCAACGGAATCAGTTTTTGTAGTTTTATCTATTTATGTTATGTAATGTATGAATATGTGTGTATATATATATATATACACAGATTCATACATTACATACACATAAATAGATAAAACTACAAAAAAAACATATTTAGAGAATCAACAGGACGCTTGACTACACAATGTAAATTCTTGTATATTGTAAAATGTGTTATGGAGAAGAAAATACTTCAGCCTAGACTTGAATCTGAACAAGTTTGGTTGATAAGTTCTTCGGGTAAAATGTTAAAAAAAATGTGAAAGTTTTAATTTTGAGTGATACTGCTCCTATGAATGAAATATGTGTTAGGAGTTTATATAGATATATGCTCGTAAAAGTTAAGAGTTTTTTTTTCTTTGAAGTAATTTCTGCAGGAGTCTCAATGATCCAAGTGGAAAATAAGGCGAATTACTCACTTTTGAGCGAGAAAAACTCTATTGCCATCAACAGCAAAACTGTATGCTATAATGTTGTAGCTGATAGTTCAATAGACTAATGCATAGTACACAGAATTAATTCCATTTTCACCAAGACAACTTATCAGGGTTTTAATTGCAAAGTAATGTTTAGTTAATTTGGAGCAAATCATATTAGTACATTCTTCCCATTCAAGGTTACTCACAATTATGGTTCTTAGAAATTTACAGCTTCCTTGAAATGATATATATATATATATATATATATATATATAAATATATATATATATATAAATATATATATATATATATAATATATATATATTTCAGTGCCGATTCTTTCTGTCAGAGACTTTGTGAAATGAATAGCAACGGTTTTTGAATAGTTTATAATCAGGCAGAACATGGGCAATCACTACTGCCTCATAATTTTTACATATTTTCTTGAAGCAATTGTTAGTCCATAATGGATGGAATAATTTGTTTTCATATGTTAATAATTACCATGGGTGCCTTACCTTTCAGGTACAATTATCAAAATACCTGCTGAAAACCACATGCACAGACATTGTAACCGAGATATTAAACTATGTGGCAGCCGAGCAAAACTTCAGCACTGCTACGGATAATTTCAACAACGATCAGAGATTGAAGTTTGTCAACGAACTAACCCCAGAATTCAAAACCCCCCTTGCACCTCTTGTCAAAACTTTGACGGGTCAAAGCATAGACGATTTTATGACAGCAGTGGAAAGCGGCCTGGCAGCTTGCAGCATGATCTTGAAGAAAATTGACAAGAAGAAAGATAGGGTGGTTGTCCTCAATCACAAGCACCAGCTCTTGGAAGAACTGAATAAGTGCGAGGATTTGGCGTTAGTTTTGCATTTGGCGACTATGATTATTTTCACGAGCGCCACCCAGTCTATGCTGCACTTTAGCGGGAAGCACATTATGGGAGTGCTCGCGTTTCTGAAACGTTATTTGAGCAGTGAACAGGCAGTTGAGCTGAGTGCTTACCACGGTAAGTGAAAAATACTTTCAAAAAGTTTCATTTCAGAAGTGGTTGGTTCGACTGAATAGGATTAGAAATTGATTGGAACTTGATGGGGTGCAGGCCATCATACCATATTTGTCCCCGCAAACCTTCTGAAGTTTAAGTATTTTGGATTTTTGCAACTTCATTATTGAAGGTTTCTTCAGATTTCATTAAAAATTCACAAGAGGTAGGAATTAAAAAAAAAACTGGTGCTTCCTCGCCCACATTTCAATTTTGATCAAATTCTTCGTTGGGACTCACCAAAATAAGTTTCCAATTTGTTGAAGTTGTATGAAAATAATCTGACATAATAGATACACAAGAAAAAATTACAACAAACAATATACAGGGTGTAAACTAACTTTTGCACTAGAGCTAACAGTTGATAGTCCATACAAATTTTTTTGCCTTTCAAATGTTTACGATAAGTCCTTAATATGCCTATAAAAAAGAATTGTATTAATTATCAAAACTTTGCTGTTTGTTTGGTTACTGCAGGATTACTGCAAGTTCGATAACCTTCAACCTCATGACGGGACTGTTCGGTGTTATTGTTTATTTCTCATTTCATAGGAACGAGTTGGATTTTGACTGAATTGAAAATATGCCGTTCGTATTTATGTATTTTCAAACATGAATGCGAAGTCAAAATGCGGACCTCTCAGATACTTTTAGAGGACGGACGAATATCATTTTTCAGCACTATCAGCTACTGAAAACATTCAAAATTTGCATTTGTTTAACCGAAACCACCCGAAATCATGTGTTTATCGCAAGTGAAACTGCAGTGGTTCACAATTTCTGCATTTTTTAAATTAAAATCAAAGCAATTTTTTTTCTCACTACTGTAGACTGTGTACTATCAAAATAATATTCAATTGTTACTATGTTCAACCTTACTTTGGACATATCTAAGTTTTCTTGACCAATATTAACAGCTTTCTTTTTGGCCGTATAAGTAGCTCCGAAGCTACACAGGGGGAACGAAACACAGACAACAATCTGTTCTTCTGAGGTTGTGCTTGAAGCCCCGAAACAACACCACAAACCTTCCCTTGCCACCGTTGCACCTACCAAATGCTTGGTGCAACAAGCCCTTTTTGGTTATGTTGAATCTTGATGTTTGAATGGCATCCACAGATTGCAACAACTTATAGCACTACTTACAAAACAAAATGAATAGTGCGACTGAAAATAGAGAGTTACAAATAACTGATATTTTCGACACCATAAATGATGATCGGGCTTTATCAGGCGTGACCACAATTCAATCCCTAGTATATCCTCTGATAACTTCATTTTGGATTTATATTTCGGTGATATCAGTTTTTTTAACAATTTTTCCGCTTACTTCATTTACACATTCCCACAGACACTTCGACTTATTTTTATTTATCATTTCCTGGTAGTATTTTTTCTTTGCTGTTTTGACCAAACTGTTTATTCCTGAACAACTTTGATTGTTCTTTCAGTATGCCGTTTTCGGGATTCTTCAATGAGGCCTTCCTAAGTTGTTCTTTTTTTTGTGTGGATTGGATAAAACCAGGTGTTGTTCTGGTTTTTACGATTTTTGTATTTTTCTCAATGTATTATTGAAGTGTATTGACGAAATTAACCATCATCTTGTTTACTTTCCCAAAATTCGTTTTTCATATCTAATTTAAGCGCTTTATAGTTCACAAATTTTTTTTATCCGTTTTCTGAAGTCGCAAGTTTATTTTCATTCTCATTCAATTTTATACCAAGTGCTATTGGGAAATGATTGGTGATACAGTAATTGATCGTGAATTCAGCCCAATATTGTTTTTCATAAAGAAAAGATCGATGCATGACTTGCTAAATATATATATGATATAAATAAATGCATTTCGAGAATAAAAGGTGGTCTGATAAATGTCTTCGCAAAGTTAATCAATGAAAATTCGTCTCATGTAGTTATAAATACAACTTCTTTGAAATGTCAGATGCACAAATTCGGCACAAACTTTATAGGTTTTACTCAAAAAGACGCTTAAGAATTCCTCAAATACCTACTGGAAGGTCTTCATGAAGACTTGAATAGAGTAACCAAGAAACCTGAACTGATTTTGAACATTGGGTTATAATAACACAAGGCTAATGAATCTTGGTTCAGATATAAGAGAGTGTACAACTCCAAGCTCACAGATACAGATAATTGAATTATCTTTTCAACAATGTGCTACTTGACCCCCGATTCCACTTGAAATTTTTATTTTGATGTGCCCCATTGCGCCATCTATTGAGCAATCACAATGTCATTTAAAAAAGTAGTATCGGTGATATCATTCAAAACAGTTTTTGTCCCATTGTTCTACGTCGAACCGTTCAAAAGTTTACAGGGGGGCTATAAAAAGCATGTATTTTATTTTACAAGCAGATTTAAGATTATGTTTTACTTTTACTTTATTTATTTCATTTATATAGTTATTGATTCATTCTTTATATTTTATGGTATATGATTTTTCAATGTTATATATTGATGTAATGCATATAATATTCAACTAGACACTCAAAAAAGTAGTTGGAATACACTTCAATTCCAGTTACCGAAGTTTTCTTTCAAATGTGTGTTTTGTATAAACAGTGCCATTGAATATATGAAATTCAACCATGTTTTCCATTTTTCGGACATTATTTATGGTTGCAAATTATAATTTTGTTTTCAACGATTTTTGTGAAGATTTCTATTTCATATTATATTTTAATGCTCAAAATTATGTTAATAAAAAATTTCTCACAATGCAACAAACAAAAAGCAGCAGTATAAACCCAAGATATGAATTATATTGCAGAGTGACATAATGGCTATTAACCTTTTAGCCCATGGCAACTACCAACTGCCCTTTTGAAAATAACAGACGATATCTATAAAGCAACTGAAGATGAAAAAATACTCAATTAATTCTTCTCGATTTCAGCAAGGCTTTTGATACTCTTGATCCCGCTATTCTGTTTGAAATTGAAATATTTTGGTCCCAATGCAGTAATATTTTTCTGTAACTACTATCTCTCAAGAGTTATTCTTGGCAGTAGAGTATCGGAAGCCTTGATATTGAGAAGTGGCGTTCCACAGGGAAGCATTCTTGGGCCATTGCTTTTCAGTAAATACACACAGACTTTCCAAAGTATCTGGATTATTGTGACATGCGTCAATATGCAGATGATACGCAGACATCACTAATTTTTCTTACAAGGTATTGAAATAGCTCTGCAAAACGTCCAAAGGGACCTCGATAATATATGTAAGATATCCAGAGCACAAAATTTAATACTGAACGAATCAAAGACAGAGATGCTAGTATTTGGAACTAATCACCATGCTGTTATAAACCACTCTTCCTTTGCTATCACCTTGAATTAATTCAATCCAATTCTACCTAACAATAACTGCAAAAACCTGGAATTAAATATTGACTGCGATTTGAGATTTTCCAGCCATGTCAAAATTTTGTTGCAGAAGGCATTCTGTAAGTTGAAAACATATTCATAAGGATTTCCTCAGCAAAGAGGTAAAACTTGAACTTTGTGATACAAAAAATCCAAAATTGGTGTCTCAGATTTTCATATAGTCTGAGAAAACTCGACCATATCACAAAGGTGTTTCAATCATCTTACTGGTTCAATCTAGAAGAACGATTCAAAATACACATGGCTGCAAAGTATTTATTAGATAAACTCACTACAGGAAACCAAAGTCATGATTGCCTTATAATAAGTTGAGACCAGTACACAGCGCCTACGCATAGAACTACCCTCTTCCAATGCTCCTTCAGTTATAATGCCGTTAAAATTTATAATGAATTATCCCCCTCCACTAGGTCGGCAACAAGTACAAATAGCTTCAGAGAAGACAAGTCAAAAACCATATAATACAATCAAGGCATACCGAGTGATAAAAAGTATTGTAAGCACCCACCCTCTCATACTCAAACATATTACTGCTTATTTTGTTATAGCTCAACTTAAAAAAAAAAAATTTTTTCTTAGAAAATAGCTGAACTGGAGGGTTACATGGAAGATCAGCTTGGCCGAATGTCGTCACTCCTATGTACTACTACTTTTAAATTCTATTTATAATGAAAAATAAAGACACATTATTATTATTATATACAGGGTGTAATCTAACTTCTTGCACACCCGTGAATGACGAGTGTATAAAGCCATTTTATAACGAATTACAGTGGTTAAAAATCTGAAAAAAAAATATTGAAAACATGTTTTGTTCTTTGTAAAATTTTGGGTAGAGCCACCAGCCTAATTTCAGGTGACCTGCTCATAAAAAAACTTCCGCAATTGCCGAATGCAATAAACATTTAACTCGACATTTTAATAAGGTAGAATGTTGAACTGTGGTAAATGTATACATTGCAGGCTGCCTGAGATAGATATTCAATTTAAAAGTGAAGAAAACATCTAACCTTGTTATATCCAAACTGGTGATAAAGTCAGAGCTAGTTGACTTCATACTCTGCTTTGAGGCACTGGTAAGAAACAAACGACACAAACAATGTTGAAAAGAGAAACATTCATTCACAATTGCATATAGTTTTGAAAAATCACGGCCATTGTTATGATTCACACATCGGGTGAGCTGAACACTGTTGCCAAGCAAGCAAGAATCTTACATGCACGGTTTACAAACAAAAGTTTGTTAGATTCTACTAGTATTTTCAGATTGCCTGGTGAATAAAATAATCGTAATTAGCAACCAGAATTAATTTGTACATTATTGACTTTTGTCTTTTGCTGGCTTTTAAAACTAAACACCGAGCTGTTCCGGCCGTATTTTGACGAGTAGAAGACAAGATGAATCACTCGTCGCATTTATGTATAAAGTAGTAAATTTCAATTCTGGTTGGATTCTGGAGTCGCCAATCATTGTGCTGGCGTTCACTAGATATCTAGTACGAAAACGCCCGCACAGTGATTGGCGTCTCCAATCAGAATCTAAATCACCAGTTTGGATATAACAAGGTTAGATGTTTTCTTCACTTTGAAATTGAATATCTATCTCAAGCAGCCTGCGATGTATACATTTACCACACAGTTCAACATTCTACTTCATTCAAATGTCGAGTTAAATGTTTAAATGGTTATTGCATTCACCAAAAAAAAATAAAAAATTGCCAAAGTTTTCCTCTGAGTAGGTTACCTGAAATTAGGCGGGTGGCTCTACCCAAAATTTTGAAAGTACAGATCGCCGAGCGCGTAAGATAATTTCAGAGTTGCCAAGTGTTATTCATAATATTTCTTTACAATGCGAAAAAATAATGACAGTACTCGGTATACATACAATTAATTCATGGATAACTAAATCAAAAACAGCTATCAAATGAGAAGTCTTCATTTCAATGTTACACATGCTGACACAAGTTCTGTTTCATTCATAGGATGAAACATATTATTTCCTCAGAAATTCCTCAAAATTGTGACACTGGCAACTTGCCGATTGCCGACATTGCAAGAAATGACAGCGTGCCAAGCGTTACTCAAAATATTTCTTTACAATGTGAGCAGGCCGAAAAAATAATGACATAGCACTTGGTATACATACATTTATTCAAGAATAACTAAATCAAGAACAGCTATCGAATACGAAGTCTCCATTTCAATATAACACATGCTGACACAAGTTCTGTTTTATTCATAGGATGAAACAGAATAATATTTCTCAGAAGTTCCGCAAAATAGTGACACTGGCAACTCGGGAAAATGTCAAATCAATGGACTTATGACGTCAAAAGAAGCATCAATAACGGTGTGTTTGAATGTCTCACTGAATTTGGGGGTTTTAGAGTAGCATTTATTCGAAATTGAATTCATCTACACCAAAAATGGTGTATCATTCTATGATAGAATCTCATTTGAGATATGGTAAAGCTTTCTGGGGATATTGTAGCCAACAACTTCTCCATTCAGTGTTTGTTCTGCAGAAACGAGCAGTAAGGTATCTAGGCAAGGTGGGTGTGCGAGAGTCATGTAAACCTTTGTTTTTAAGTAAGGGAATTCTCACTCTGACATGTTTATTTATATTAGAAATGGTATGTTTGATTCACATAAAATATATAATGGAGACTATGGTACAAACAAATGACTCTGCAAACAACAGAGAGGAACATGGCTTTACCCATTCCAAAGTCCACTCTGACAAAATGTTCATTGTTTTTTTAAATTAAAAAAATATATAACCATATACCCCACTGAACTGAGGACTATAAATGATTATAGAAAATTTAGAAAACTGGTGAAAGATACCCTATTGAAAAAAGCCTACTATAAATATTGAGGAATTTTACAATGAAACTCTATGACCTTAGTATACTACATTAATAAAATTTTGTACTAGGTATCTATGTTATACTGATCTGCTATTGTTCACTTCTAATTTGAATGTGTACTGTTTATGGTCCTTTTACATTTTTTATAACTTCATTCTGTATGAGAATATGAACAGGATGTTCATAAAATCAGATGTGGAATCATCTGCAACTGAAAGATAAACTTTAGTCATTATCTTCCTAGGGTCCTTTCATAATATCTGAATGTCCAGCGTGGTTTTAGCCGGGGAAGTAGTTGTTTTCTGTTAGACATTCACAAAAAAATAACTTAATTTTTATCATGGATTTTTCAATTCACAGAAAAATCTATCTATTCAATATTTAATTGAGGATGTTTCCCTTTACATTTAGTTATATACTTATGATATACACTGTTCTTCTAATTTTAACATTATGCTTTGTCAATAAAAAAATCTGGTTCTTAGACAATAAAGTGTTTTTCTCTGATCACTCTTGTTTTCCAGATTTTGTTACTTTGATGTTGAGCGGAGGTTCAGAAGCAGAGAACGCTAAAGAAAAATTGAAAGAAAAAGTGTCCGTTATCAAATCCATAGCGAATGATTTCAAGAAACCTGGTACTGAAAAGTCCTGAACATATTTTTTTGAAGTTGGTTCTGGTTATGGATACATTCTAGCAATGAAATGATAGATATTTTATTGTATATTAAATGTAAATATTAAATATAATACATCTTTAATATTTTTTATTTTCAAAAGAATTTCAGGAACTGTGTAGAAGTTGGGATCTGCGATTCAATGAGTCTACGCGCATCTAATGACCTTGAAGGGATGAGAATAATAAACATTTCGGTGAATCTGTAGGAATAATTATATTTTTTGATATATTAATTACTAGCTACTGTGCGTGTCTAGACTTCTAAAATAATTCGATATACAGTGTGTCTCACTTCTAATGGAAGCACCCTGTATTTTCCGTAATTGTTCACATAGATTCATGAAATTTGCAAAATTGATAGATAAATCAAGTCTGTGCTGACTTGGTGGGATCATCTTGAGTGATGTACACTGCACGGCAGAAGCGATGGAACAACCAAAATTTTCAAAAAATAATATATGGAAGCAAAATATGCTGGATATCTCTTTGGCTTCAAAATCAGAACAATTGTGTCTATACACTTTTTTCCTGAAAAATCCAAATTTGTTTCACGTTTCTTCCATAATTGTTGCCATGCATAGAGTTGTGAAGTTTACCGAAAATGCGCTCAGTGACTACGTGTTGCCATTTCAGTGATATACACTACATGCTAGAAGCAATAGAAAAACCGACATCACCGCAATTCTGAAAAATAATATTAGGTGTCAAGAAAGGGTGGAATATTCTTTGGATGAAAAGTCCAAATTTGTTGTTATTATTCAACAGGAATTTTAAATTCCTATTCCAACAGAATACCAAAGAATTTTGTTTTTTACCAAGAAAAAAGTACATATGGTTGATTTTCTTAAAAAAATTTATCTTAATTTGTGTGAAGAGAGAAATTTAGTCATTTCATAGGTTATTTAAGAGGTAAGTAGAGAATAATTTACATTTTATATGTAATATTTTTTGTAGGTAAGTTGTCAAACTAACTAGCGGAAGGCACATTTCAAATGGAAGACAGTAAAAATTATAATTCGAATTTGTATTTAATGTAGAAGAATTCGATACTGTCAATGGTTTATGTTCGGTAGAGACAAATATGGGCTTATGATTGTAGGATATAGTTGAATCATAGGCCTAAAAATTTTGTAAAGGGGTCTCTCCCCCTACTATCAAACTTAGGCGCTTATCACTGTTCTCGGTCTTACCTCGGGCGCCACCTTTTGATTTATAGTGGAAAAGGCCACTTTTGCTCCGGGCAGTCTCAGTGAAGAAAGACACTCCAGGGGTCAATATAGTCGTGACACTGTAACGGCCAGCAAGGCAGGCTTTAATTGCCTTTAACTGGGTTTTGAACCTGGGTGCCGACTGCGCACTAGGTGCTTAAATTCTACTCAAGATAGTAAATAAAAGAATACTCTAAAAACAGGATAAACAAGTATATTCATCAAATAAATACAGGCAGGGCCTCAAGTTATCACAACAAATAAACAACGGTCAAGCACTATATACAGAGAAAGCGGGGAGGGTGTTTTCAAGCAAGCGGGGTAAACTTAGCAACCAAAAAGCTCATGCGGGGGGTGGGGGGGATATCGTACGGACTAGTATGCAGAAATCACCAGCGCAGCATTGAAATGAATATGTGCCTCTTACGGCTCGGCTATGGTTTGATCATGCGCGAATCGCACCTGTGGTACTTACAAATATTTCCGATACGTTTCACCTGATAGAAAATATTTACCACACTCCGCTCTCACTGCTACAGGCAGGCTGGTCGGCAAGGCTCGGGACTTCTTCGGTAGTTGGCTCTGCCGATTGAGATACAAATTATATTTTCATAGTATAATTACCAAGCTTATAAAATTCTCCTAGGTAGTAATCCACGTGATGTGACGTCAGTCGGATGACGTCAGATGGCTGCGGCCCTTTTGTCTCGAACGGACTGATGTCTCTGGCTTCTATTGGGTGACTGAATCGTCTCGGCGGCGTTTGTTCATAGCACAGCTGGCTCGATGAAAAATGTTTTCTCGAGTCGCTGGCTGACGCAAGCAATACTCGCACATTCTTTATATACACGCGTCGCGGTATTGGCTTGGTTTATGGAGGGTGTTTAGCCTATTTATCGGGTTAGGCGTAAACCACGGATTTATCACGAACACGAATGGCATTTTTAGACCTATTATTACCGCCGAGATGAATTTAAATCCTTACAGGGAGCTTTTGGTTGTTAAACATAGCGGAAAAATAGTAACTTCGTTACAAGTTCTGTCAGTTGAACATATTCAATAAGGCAGATCTATACTTCATTGGCTATTACTATGAGAACCAAGAGCCCTTTTCATATAAAGCTCTTGTAACATGTAATACAAGCAGCCAATGAAAATCCTTTACCTCAGTAACATTTATTACAAGTTTTCATGAACAAGTAATTCTGGAATAAAGTTTTGTTGATGAATCAGTGGTCTTATGAATGGATAATTATTTCCAATAAGTAGAAAGAAAGATTTTTTTAAGTTCATTGAATACATGTTAAAAAAAATATTTTTACAAAGTGGGGAGTAGGTATATTGGATTTGAGGAACATTTTTAGCTTTCTATTTTGTTTGAAAAATAAAATTGGAAATTGCAAAAAACTATTCCAGATGTGAAAATAACAGTCAATTCATGGAATAGTTTTCTAATTGCCATTGAAGTCAGCCAGAATTTTTCTTTAGTTACAAATAACATTTCTCAAACAAAATGGGAAAGTAAAAAGACATTTTTTCCAATTAAAAAATATCAATAAAAACTTTTTAACAAAAAATTAAACCGACGAAATACAGAACTGAAAAGTAAAAAATAAAATAAACCTTCTTAGTCTCAATAACTAAGCTCCTAAACTAATGTAAGTAACTAATTTTGAGTCGGCGCCAAACAAACAAGCAAATTAATTAGGTAAGGCAATGATAGCATCGAGTTGGGCGGTGACATTCTGATAATTTTTTTGAAGTGATTTAATGATTGTTTGTTTGGCACCGACTCAAAATTAGTTACTTTCATTAGTTTAGGAGCTTAGTTATTGAGACTAAGAAGGTTTATTTTATTTTTTACTTTTCAGTTCCGTATTTCGTCGGTTTAATTTTTTGTTAATTTTTATTTTTCAATCTTTGTGGCTGAATCTACTAATTACTAACTGCTTGTTTTTTGATTACTTCCAAAATACTTACTTACCCACCTTACTTCTACTATTACCAGTTAAATAATATGATTATCTACTTTTACTATTTGTTGTAATATAAATTATTTTTGTTGTTCTGGTTAGTTTATTTCATTACTTTGTATATCATTCCATCCTCTCATAGAATATAATGATTGTGATAATGACACTAGCGATCTGTCATTGTCAACTACATATGTGTGCCAATGTTCACAAGTGAAAAATCAATTATCCCCTATTTTTCTACCATAAGGGTGGATAATTCCATTCGAAATCCAAATATGATCAATTATGAGGTATACCTTATCTGATAAAAGAAGAATATCCAAATCGAAGATCCCAGTACAAAGTTATGCCTGATAGAATCGGTTAACGGACCAGAATTCAGAGGGTGAGTGATCAATATCCTCCATTTTGCTACCCTTAGGGGTGGATTTCATCTTTTAAATTCAAATGGGACCAACTTCGACGTACACCTTATCCACTGAAAAAAGAGTTATCCAAATCGGACGCCTCAGTAAAACGTTATGCGTGATCATACATAAAAAAAATTATTAAAAAAAATATACGCGTCGACTAGAGAACCTCCTCCTTTTTGGTTTCGTCGGTTAAAAAAGCATATTGTTTTGAGAAACTCTATTCACTACTGAAATTTCTTAATATTTACTATTATTAAGGCTACAAAGGATCCTAACTTGGTTACCAGTATGAACAATACATCAAACATACATTTGTGGGGGGTATTATACCTTTGTTCTAGAAGACGTTAACATTTCTCTGCTTTTTATTTAGGAATTTTTCAACCAACATGGAAAAAAAAATGTTATCCACAGCTGACATGTTATAAAGTGATAATGCTTCTGTTTACAAACTTCTTATGGTGTTGTGAGGTAAATAAAACAACACTGCCTGATTTTTAAGGGATAAAAGTAAAACAAGGATTTTAGTTATTTACCCCATTTGTAATTCCAATATTTCTTGTGTTATACTACTTTTTTCCATTGTAGATAAGAGTCTCATTAGCCATATAAATAAGCATTTTATATGCTAATAAGACGTAGAATGCAATACATTTTATCCATAGATGGTATGTTATAAATTGAGGGATTATTTGATGTTTGTCAGTTGCTGCAAATTTAAAAAATATGTTGTTGGAGAAGGTTTCTATGACAAATGGTTTGTTTATTATGCAAGTTTTGACTCCAGATTCCATTTGTGATTCCTAGGATGTTACAAGAAAAATGTGTCTATTGATATAAATATCAATGAAAATTAAAAAAATAAATAAGTGGACTTAATAATTTTTTCTACTGTATATAGGAAAAATTGTCCTTGAAATTACAAATTTGGTCAATAAATAACTAGAATTATCTTTCATTTTTCCACGAGTTCTCACATTTAAATTTTATTGATGGTTCTACCTGAATATTTCGGAAAAATATAAGAAAATACACATATTTATGTTTTAAGTAATGACATTTATGACTGATCAAATCTGTGTACTCTGCTTCTCAATTTGGTCCGGATCGATCACGTCTCTCTGCTTGCTCTGATAGTAAGGAACACAGAGCAGATTGAACAGAGGAAATGGATATGATTTACTGAAAGCTTACTGAGCGAATCGAGCATTAACAATACATGATAATTTGGATAAAAACAGATATCTTCCAGAACCTTTCTTGATCGTAGTTATTTTTCAAAACGAGATATTTCAAAACACTGTTGAAGTCAATGGCATCGACTAATTAATTAACGACAAATAAAATAAATCTAAAAAAGGAAAACAAACCACCATGGCCTTCTTTGTAATTTTGATTCCAGTGATTATTATTCAAAAAGTCAGGTTTATTCTTCAATATTAATTATAATATTTGTTGTGAAATTTTCTTACTGAATATCACACGTACTCATATTATTTCTATGAATATTTTGGTTAATTTTCAAAATATTCATGAAATAATTTAAGTTTGTCATTGTTTATAACAAATTGCCAAAAGTATTCAGTTCTCAAAACCCATTTGAAGAGCTTTATCTATAAATATTATATTTTTGTTGTAAGAGTGGCACTGTTAGATATTATTGGTTTACCTTTCTATAAGTTTGGTCCATAGAAAAATTGATCATTATACAATGGTTATATTCAGTTGGAAAATATTTCAGCAAAATGCATGTGAAACAAAAATAACTCATCAAGATAATTGATTGGTTCAGCATCTCGATTTTATTCCAGTAAACAGACTAAATACTCCACAAAGAATATAAACAAATGATTGTTCCAAAGTGCAAACTAAGCCTTTTTCAGAGCGCAATTATGAGAAATTTGTATTGATTGAAAGTATGGCGGGGAATTCAAGGGCAATATTTGAGGAACCGTATGTGGTAAAGGGGGTAAAGATTTATTAGTTAGCAGACAAGTAGTTAGAGGTCAGTAGTTGAGAATACTAGTAGTTGAGGTAGTTAGAGTAGTCGTAGTTCGGGACTCGTGGAGTGATCCGGAAATTCGGATCAGGTGGTTTGTAGGTGGCTGTTGCATAGGGCCGATGAAGTTGTGTCTCATAGGAAAGTAATTGTGGTGTGAAGTAAGGGTTGTATTCACGAGTCCTACCCGAAGAGGTCGAGGCCTATATGTCCAAATCGCCTAGGACAAACGGGAGGTGGGTTTTGACAAATTAAAATACTAGTTTCTTCATTTCAATATAAGAACTTTTTGAGTATTTCAGGAAATTCGTGAACGGTAGGTATTTTTGAGTCGGGTAAGAACCAGATCTGGCAGCCGTATTTATGAAATTGTTCCCATGCACAACTATATGAAATTTAAGGTTCTACAGAATTACATAACAGTCTTTCCACTTGCCCTAATCGTGCAAGCTTTATTTTTTATCATTTGAGGTTGTTCACTGTATTACATTGTTTAAAATATTGTTTAAAATAACTAACCTTTGTGACTAGCAACAGACTGGAAGTTCTAGACCTGTCTGCACGAGGTACATAATGATAAAATAGCCAATTGGCACGCTTCCACAGAATGTGATCTATACAGATTTTTCCAAAGCTTTTGATCGAATCAATCATAATATATCAATTGCGAAATTAGGTGAAATAGATTTCAATCCATATTTTGGCACTTGTTCACTCCTACCTCTTGAACTGTAATCAAATTGTGACTTATAATGGATTCAAATCGAATAGAGTAATTCCCACATCGGGTGTACCCCAAGGGCCAAATCAGGGACCCCTTTTGTTTCTATTATTCATCAACGACTTTACTTCTCAACTTACCTGTATGAAACTACTCTTTGCTGACGATTTGAAAATTGTTTCCTTCATCGAGAACCCAGATGACTGTCCTATACTTCAGCAAAACCTAAAAACTAGCAGGCGTGGTGCATCAGGAACAACTTACACTTAGATATTCTAAAATGCAAAGTCATGTCATTTACCAGAAAACGTAATCCTGAGGACTATCCATATAACATTCAAGGCAACATCCTAACTTGATGTGAGGATGTCTTTTACAAACCATATAAACAAAAAAATCTATGAAGCAAACAAAATACTGGGCTTTATTATAAGAAACTGTCAACAGTTCTCAAATGTAAATGCACTAAAGACCTGCAAAACGTATAACCGAGCGTCATCATCGACTTCGTCTGAAGCGCGGGACTTGAAGGTGAGCCATAATAGATCTGAGAAGGCGGTGTATTACAGTATTTGGTTGTGAAAGCATTTTTATTGATCAAATCAAAATATGCTTTGATGCCAGAAGAAAACAATTCTTATAGACAAAAGTCATATAAAAAAAAAAACAAAAAATGGTACAGGTTAAAACAGATTCAAAAGATTAACTATAAATAAGATTACAAATCATCATCCTGTATGTGAAGAGTAAAATGGCACTAATAATAATGAAGAAAATAAGGTAACTAGATGTGTTGAGAAAAGGGTTAGAAGGAATGGTCGTATAACAATTCCTTTTCCTTTTTTTTTAAATATGTTTGACTGATTTGTTTAAAATGTACTGGTAAACCGTTATATATTTTCAGACCATTATATCCATGATTGAGGTTATTAGTGGGTAGTGGTAATGATAAATTCAGTTGTTGGGATGAACGTGTATAGTTAGATGACTATATAATTGTCACGATTTTTGTGGATTAAGCAGGATGTTTCTAATTTGAAAATCGGCATTACTCTGAGAATTCCTCAACTTTTGAAAAGATCGAACCTTACACAAGAATCACGCGGCTCTACTCTACAATGTGCCCTAATTACCTTTTTTTGGATAACTTGTACCATCTGCATCATTTGCTTTCCGCACACACCCCAGAGTTCTATTCTGTAACGCAATTGAGATTCGACAAGAGAATAGTAGGCCGATTTTGCCTGAGGTATAACCCTAATGGCAAAGCAGCCGGAGGACAGTTTCTTGCACAGTTTTGTGACATTTTCATTGAATTTTAGTTTATCATCCATGTATATACTAAGAAATGTTAGATGGTTTGTTGAAAACAAGTATAGTAAGTTGTAGCAATGATTTTATTAATTTAATTTCATCTAGATTTTATAATGTAAAGATTGCTCATCTTTACTATGCCAGAATATGGTAGTCATCAGCAAATAATGTAAACTTGCGTTTTGTAAGGTCATTGATATAAAGCAAAAAAATGGCAGAACGCTGGCAACGAAATGTTAGATGGTTTGTTTCTGATATGCTTAAAACAAGTAGGTTGTTGTTGCACCAGGACTTTATTAATTTAATTTTTTATTATTTTTTGTTATGCAAAGATTGCTCGTTTTTCCATGCCATATATATGGTAAGGTAGTATAATAAGCAAATAATGTAAACTTAAGTTTTGAAAGAAGAGTATGGGGCCCAGTACTGAACCCTGTGGGATACCTAATTGAGTTGTTGCAGTAGAGGAGTGGTTACCCAAGTAGCATACATAGGTCATAATTCGGCTATACAGACGTCTACAAGACCTTTCGCAAAAGTCCGTGACTTTTATGCCTTGTAATATGCTCAGAGCACACTCTTGCGACAACATATATATCGACATTATAAAGTAGTGGTAAGGACTTGCCAATATAGACTTATATAAGACAGTCGCAGAAGGGTTGAATTGAATATTATTATTACATCGTCTGTGGTCATAGTGAAGTCATTTCTAATACCTATAGTATATATATACATATATATATATATATATATATATATATATATATATATATATATATATATATATATAATATATATATATATCAAAATATATAATAATATATATTAGAATGATGATATATATCAAAAGATTTTATATAATATTAATATAATATATTATTCAGTCTTCCTTTTCATTTTCATGATACTCATCTGTGGTAATGTTCTATATCACTAAATATACTAACAACAAATGGCCGTCATAGTTATCGAGATAGAAATGATTATCATTTATGTGTCTTTGAGGAATGTTCTGGAACCCTATAGTGACCAAGCAAACCCATTTATACGATCAACATTCTACTCACTTCTACTATTAAAATTCATGAGCCCGAAAATGAAGAGAAGTAAATATTTTTTTTCATTTCAAAAAAAAATATATTTTATTTATTTTTCTTATTAATTGTTGAAATATATACACACACCATATTACGAAAGATACTTGATTAGCTCCTCTCCAATAATTTTTAAATTGAACACCCAGGGTCCCATATTTTTAATTTTAAATATTTTCTTTCCAATATGGCTACCGCATAATGCTGTTATATCAATCAATCGAAGAACATGGATGCTGTCCTTCTAGTGTCGAAAAGTTGTAATTACTCCGGTATGTACTATCAAAGAATAGTTCACGAATGTCTCGAAGACATCGCAATATCTTATATAAAAAGTTGTGAGTGGCAAGGAAATTTTGTTGTACTAACGTCGTAACGCTATGAAAACAAGAAAGATTATATTGAATAGTCGTAGTTCCTCAATTTCTCTTTGAAGATACATTTTTCCAAGTGTTTTTCATCACCCTGCATACTTTCTTCTTCAAAAGCACTTTCCACAGTGATACTCTCTGTGGTTGGTTCTGAACTTGTTCCAGGTACATTTTCATCTGGGAGTGGATGAACTTCTTAACTTTTTTGCACTGTTCCGATAGACTGATTAATTATTTCAGGTGTTAATTTTGGGGTAGGCACTCCTTCATCTTTATTTTTTATTTTTCTATACGCTCCAGTTCTTTTGTAAAGCAGTTTAGATTTTTGCTATTTAATTATTTACATGGAACTGAATATTCTACCTACTAACACAATATACCCAACCAATAAAAATAATCTAACTGTAGATACATAATGTAATCATTACGACCAAAGTTTACCTGTTGATAAAACTACATTACATGAGTTCGATATGTTGTCGTAGAAACGTTTCAAAAATTTATTCTGGGCCCTCTATTATTTTTTATCTATACAGCAGACATTCAAGGAAAAATCCATTTCTCGAATCTTAAACCTATGCAGACGATATATACTCAAATTGTGAATCATTTCGACACATCTGTTGCAAATGATGCATGTGACGAAATAAACTGCGATTTACAAGCCATTTGTCAATATTCTACTCAGCATAATTTAACATCAAAAGTGTTGCTATCCTATTTTGTTCTGACGAAGTATACATTATAGGGGAAACACGTTTAGAATTCTCGACATCATAAAAAAACTTAGGGCTCATCATTGATGAAAAATTAAGATTTGCCGAACATGTCAAGACACTAATACAGCTCAAGTATGCAAGCATAACATTGCTCTTCGCAAATAAGAGCATAATAAGTTTAGGTCTTAAAAAACAATTGTGTGAGTGTCTCGTATATCAATTTTCCCGCAGTGTAACATCGTTTATTTTCCCTGTCTAGAACGAAGATCTGTTTACAGAATCGAGAAAATACAAAACACATGTCGTCTGATTTCTGACATATGATCATGTGACCCATAAAATTAGGGAACTTAAATGGCTAAATATGAGGACGTCCTCAAAATATTTTTTTCTGATTTCATACATAAGCTACTTGAGAGTTCTTAGACAAAAATTTATTCTTAGAGAACATGTCCACTGTATAAATTTTGGACACCAGCTGACATTAACAATGCCTCATCATACCACATCTCTGTTTGAAAGAAGTTTTACAAGCAACTCAGTTATACTGTATAATTCCCTACAAAGAAATTTAAAAGAGTTACATGCATCGCATTTTCGTAAATTAATTAAGAATAATTTATTGAATCAGTCTTTTCAAGTGAGATACACGTAAAATGTGAACTTAAAGCTGGATATAGGTTTTTAGGTTTAAGCTTAGTATTAGGACTAGAATTTAGGTCAACCACAGGTTAAGTGTAGCTTCCTAGCTAAACTTAGCCCGATGCCCGTAACACCTTATGCCTCTTATTACTATTATATTTAATACTCTTTTGAGGAAATAAAGACGAAATATTATTTTTATGAGCAGCTTGTTGTCGATATTATTTTTGAGGTGAGGTGGTCTCATAGTAAATACATGGTGACTTTATTCCTATTTTTGTTTTCTAGGTCCCAGTTAACAATCAAGTTCGGTAAAGCTTTAGTGAGATACATTTCCTAAGAACTTCTCAACTAACCTTATATATATTTGCACGCCCATTTTTTCTTGAAATATTGGTGCTATTAAACTCAATACAAAATAAGAGAGTCGAAATAATTTTATGAAAATTTATTGTTTGACATCATTAACAAGTGAAGTTTGCTGGTGTGTAGTTACAACTACTAGGTAGTGATGCATTCGTGATTTTAATGTTGAACCAGTTCCAATTCGGACAAGCATTTTCAGCACAGAGAACTCGGATTGACATTGAATCGGGACCTGACATGACTCCAGTGATGTTTGTGAAAGTTAGATCTTTTATTGGAATGTTGTCTTTAGTAATCCCTGTGCCACTTCCATTCATATAGTCTTGTTGGATGTTTATTCCATAGTTGATTCCACCTGAGAATAAAAAAATACTTTCATGGTCCGAAGAAAACGTGGAAATTTTTATGATATTTTTTCGAAGGACACATGCAAATAAAAAACTCTCTTGTGGAATAAACTTGAATGACGTGGGTACAAAATGTAATTAAAGAATTATTGTGTAACTGAAATAATTGTTTGTTGAAAAATATTGAAAAATCTGTCATTGCAAAGTTTTGGGGTGTGGACTATCGGAGGCAGTCCGTTCCTGACTTTGTGTTAAACCAACTGACTCATACATGAAACCTCATCGAAGAAATTCATTTGTTTCGTCAATCACCAACGTTTGAATAATTTTCAATATTCACTTGAAAAGTTATCAAAGAACAAGATTTTGTAAATTCGAGGGCCGTAACTTAGAAAAGAAGGATTTTTGTAAACAAAGTTATATGAAGTACTGGTGATATTTTGACCCAATATATATATATATATATATATATATATATATATATATATATATATTATATATTATATATGTATATATATATATATATATATATATATTTATTTTCAATAGGGTTTGTGTCGTTTGTTCCTTACGAGTGACTGCGATAATTATGATCAGTGCCTCAAGGCAGAGTATGAAGTCAAATAGTTCTGACTTTATCTCCAGTTTGGATATAACAATGTTAGTTGTTTTCTTCACTGTGAAATTGAATATCTATCTCAGGCAGCTTGCAATGTATACATTTACCACACAATCAGCTCAACATTCTACATTATTCAAATTTCGACTTCAATGTTTATTGCATTCGACTATTGCCACCATTTTCCTTTGAGTCTGCCACCTGAAATTAGGCGGGTGGCGCTACCCAAAATTTTGTCGAATTTTACAAAGAACAAAACATGTTTACAATTTTTCAGATTTTTATCCACTAATTGGTTATAAAATGACATTATACACTCGTCATTCACAGATGTGCTAGAGATTAATACACCCTGTATATATACGGATTGTCAGAGGGGTATATATATATATATGTATATATATATATATATATATAATTTTTTTTGGCTATTGGGCTATCTTTTTTCAGCACGGAAAAAATACAACATAAAATAGATCGAAACTGTGTCAAATGGTTTCTCTGGCAATCTCTTTCGATGTCATCATTCATAGTAGACGTCTCCTAACTTCATGTACCCATCACTGTGTTTAATCTTTTTCAATATGTTTCAATATTATGTGTATTTGCTGTTTCTTTATGTAACATTTTCACGCTGGTAAATTTTTATTTTTTCCAAATTTTCCTTCTGAAACTAATAATTGGAATTTTTTTATGTCTTCATAATGAAATAAAACTATTTCGAAAGCTTGACAAACAACAAAGATTATTACACTGGCCGTTTGAACTGACTGCAACCTCAAGAGAGAGATAAATATATATATATATATATACAGTAAAAACCGAATATAACGACATCGTTTATAACGACAGATCGGTTATAACAACCGAATGGCAAGGTCCCGGCCGAATCTATATAAACTAATAAGTACACATACCGCCTATAACGACATCGGATTCAGCGACATATCGCTTAAAACGACGAAACTTTATCGATATTGATCGGCTATTCATCGGCTATAACGACCAACCGTTTACCTATTCAGCAAAACAAAACATTACGAACAATTTTCACCTTTATACTAATAACATGAAGGAATATTTTGCTATAGAACCTCTTTCCCGCTCTTTGCCATTTGACCTTGCATGTTTTACGACTTATTCAGTGCGGTAGTTGACCGCGTGAATTACAGGTTGATTTTAAAACCTTTGGTTTAGATCGTGTGTTTACGCGTTACTATGTCGCAAAAAAGAAATAGGAAAGTGTTTAATATTGAAGAAAAATCACATATTATATGGAGATTAGAAAATGGCGAGTCAAATAGTGAAATTGCATAGGAATGTGGAGTCTCACACTCTACGATATCAACGATTTGGAAGGATAGAGATAAAATAAAAGCTGTTTTCGAGAAAAACTCTTTGAAAATTGAACGATCGAGGACATATGAACATAAAGTTATTTGAAAACAAGTTCATATGCATAACCTATCCCATACTCAAACACAAATATATACATACATATTTGTGTCATATGTTATAACAACTATCGACATAACAGATCCAAAGTATACAGGCCTTTCAATGATCGTTATATATTTATTACTGTATATATATATATATATTTTCTTTAGTTTCTTGACCACATATATATTTTCTTCAATTTCTCGGAATAAAGGTCTGATTCAGTCGATTCATATAATTTCTTTTAACGACGTTTCGACATGGTATTTGTCATCATCAGGTTAAAACGCTAAAATAAAAAATATGGAGTTTGAGACAGATTTAAGTTAACACAATATTAAATGTATGCACTAAAATAATACTTTAAAAACATATGGTTCGAAATATAACACGTTATTTAACACAATATAAAAATATCTGTAATATATATAAGGACTCACTTACAAATTATTTTATTTGAATTTCTGCGTTCTCATTGTACGAACGTTATTGTAGGTGTGTGACTTCGAAGTCGAAGTTATCGGGAATGTTTTTTTTTATCTTTCATGCATTTTTACCTCTTCATAAGTACACCGGATTGTTTATATTGAGTTCTAATATATGAGCCGTATTTCTTTTCCAGCATGTAAAGATCAGTTTTTATTATAATTACTATACACAAAGTTAAAAAAGGTTGTTATAAATCTCGCTTAAGTTTTTGATATCATTTCTATTGTTAATGCTATTGGGGTCTTTTTCAATATGTATCATTTCAAGGAATGTTCTTACTCTTGGATTCCTTTCTTTCAAACTTTCAATTGTTAGTAGTTTGACACTAACAACGTTGAAATTTTAACCAAAGAAAGGAATCCAAGAGTAAGCACATTCCATAAAATAATACATATTAAAAAAGACCCCAATAAAATTAACAATAGAAATGATACCAAAAACTTAAGCCAGATTTATAACATCCTTTTTCAACTTTGTTTGTAGTAATATTAATGAAAACTGATTTCTACATGCTGCCAAAAAAATACAGTCCGGCTCATATACTAGAACGCAATATAAACAATCTGGTGTACTTATGAAGAGGGTAAAAATGCATAAAAGATAAACAAACCATTCCCGATAACTTCGACTTCGAAGTCACACACCTACAATAACGTTCGTACAATGGAACGCAGAAATTCAAATAACATAATTTGTAAGTGAATACTCATATATATTACAGATATTTTGATATTGTGTTAAATAACGTGTTATATTTCGAACCATATGTTTTTTAAGAATTATTTTAGTGCATACATTTTAATATTGATGTTAAGTTAAATATGTCTCAAACTCCATATTTTTAATTTTAGTGTTTTAACCTGAAGATGACAAATACCATGTCGAAACGTCGTTGAAAGAAATTATTTGAATTGACTGAATCAGACCTTTATTCCGAGAAATATATATATATATATATATATATATATATATATATATATATAGTGTGTATATTTATATAGTGTGTAGTGTTTGTTTTGTTTCGGTGAACAGTGTTGTTACTATCTTGATTTGGTTATTCTCCCGTAATTCAATGTGAATTTTATCGGTTGGCTCTTGTTCTTTAATATGATCTGAACATTTCATCTGTGCTCTGGTTACAGATAGCAAAAATATCAACATATCACCACCACCATTGAGTCATCCCGATAGGTTCCCGTCCCGATAGGTTTCAATGAAAATATTACTGAAATGCTGGTAATACTTCTTTTTAATGGAAACACGTTTTTTTCTACACATAATTTCAGGAGTTCCATTATGGTTCTCACATCTATCTTTATTCCATCGTTCATTTTCCATTAAAAAAAAAACAGTTCAAACACCATTGGTCTGCGAAATACTCAGTATCAGTTTATTTTACTAACCATCAGTCTATATGGTGCTATTTCCACCAAAACCGAGAGTTTGACATTTTGACAAAAAATGGCAGTAAATTGGAAATTGTGTCTCAATATGTATGTTTCGAATTTCAAAAAAATATATGCAAACTGCGGAGCTTTTAGAAAGCCTGGACTCGTTTTACCAGCCGATATATTTTGTTACAACAGTGAAAAATCCTTCTATGAATTCGCTCAGACCCTTGAATTGTCATTCTTCATTCTTTATAAAACGAAACCATACTTGGACAACTATTTTCAATATCATATTTACCGATGAACTCTATATTCCTGTAGGTAACATTCCTGATCTCGCCGTAATAAGCATCAGTATGGGTTTTGAGATGGATTGCATTTGCTGATTTGACGACGGTACAATTTTCAACGAGAATATTTGAAGCCACATTTTCTGGAAAAGAAGTCTTATTGAAGCCGACTGACAGACTCAAGCCATGTCCACCGGAACAATATAAATTCCTGAGGGTGATGTTGGAACCATATCTGATGGCCACACAGTCGTCTTGGTTCACGACCCGGCTGTTCTCGATGATGAGATTATTTGCTCCCGAAACGTCGAATCCATCGGTGTTGCGTCCAGTAAAATTATGCTGAAAGTTTAGATGACATTATAAGAGTGGAAATTTGCAACATATGGAATAGGCTTATCACACTCATAATTTTCCATGGGAAATGATGACTACTAGAACGAGATGGATGAACAAATTCCCATCTTTGATAAAAAATATACGCCTTCCTTTATGAGCACCCGTTTTTTTAAACCTATTTTCAAGAGTTTTGGTTTCACACAGGATATCCATATATATATATATATATATATATATATATATATATATATTTATAATTGATAGTTATATCCATCCAATACGTTAATTCAACATATTGGATATTTCAATTGGGTTTAATTTATTCATTAAGTTGGTATTTCCTTAGAAATAAATGAATATCGGTGCCAAATAGGCATTGACGAAACCGAATCAGCATTGAATTAGGCAGCAAATGAGATTTTTTTTATTGAATAGATTTAATAAAATGTTATCTTGTGCATAGTTTCAAGTAATCGACTGTTTGACTCATGGACGTATAAATATATATTTATACGTCCATGGTTTGACTTGTCGAATATATTTAAAAATCCGAAAAAGTTTTGAAATATTTTGAAAGAAAAATCACTTGTTTTCAAATTTTACACTATTTCACCAAGTTTCGCATATTTTTTGAAAAAAAAACTCTAATGCACCCTTAAAATATTATTCCAAAATTTGTCTAGTTTTCAAATCATATGTAAAAATAACTTAGGTTTGTTTTAGCAGTAAAATAATAGAAAGCTTAATGAATCAACTATATTTTTGGGGAAGTGGGGGGAGACATGGAAACAATAAAAAACATATTATTTTTCTCGCTTTAATTAACGTCGGCCTATTTCTGCAACCTTAACACCGACGCCGGTGAGCACACTCCCCCCAACGCGAAATTTTGCCGAATCCTCTGTTGTTTCAGAGGTACGGTTCTTTAACGAGCTCAACATCTATGAACTCGGGCATATCTATCGTCATATCTCGGGCTCATTGATATGACGCTTGCAGATGCGATTATGCTACTACGCTACAGTTGTTGGGGTATTTTAACGCGCACCTTCCTTGTCCGGTGGACACCCATCCAAGTACTAGCCGCGCCCGATGCTGCTTGGCTTCAGATATCGATGAGACTCTCGTCAATCTGACCAGCCACCAATCCAATCCAATAAGATTTATTCTGAGATATTCTAAGTAACATTTCACGACTTATTCTAATAACTACTATTTACATGATATATAGAGCTCATCCAGTATTGAAACGACCACTTTGGCCTTCCCCCACCTAACAACCAATTTTTATCGAAGATACCCGAACCATTGTCTAACTATGGCTATTAATAGAAATTCCATAGGCGTACCAAATTATTTGGTATAGGCGATTCACGAGACGTAGAGAAATTACACTCCTATAACTTTCCTAACACTCCTATTTCTTTTTCCGCTACTGAATAGTACTTACCACTGGGCATTTTGGCGAGGTAACGAGTAAACTATTGCAAAGTCGATTAAATAACTGCACTACCTATTTATTAATTAAACGAACCTAACCTTTCAAACGCTGCATGCCAAGACACTGGTGAAGATTCGCCGTAGCACAGCAAATCGTGTCCACTCGTGTTTTCCCCCTCTCTACCTACCAAACGGTCGTTTCAATACTGGATGAGCTCTACAATTATACACTATATACAGTATTTACATCCCGCGAGTTGTTCGCGCAATCCGCAGACCGGAGTGGACCGAGCTATCTCCCGGAGCGCCGTTGCCAGAACTCCGGGCAATGCCCCAGCCCAATGACGGGCTGCACCCTTCGAGTGGACGAAGGTTGTGCCCCTCCCAGCAGATCTTAACGCTGTTCTCTTTCGTTTTTAGTAAGTTCGTGTTATTTTGCGTGATTTATGCTGAAGTTTGAGTTTGGTTACGTTGTGTATCGAGTATTTTTGAGTATTTTATTTTATTTTGTAGTAGGGTTCCAAGAAAATGTGAAAGTAAAAAACCTGGTTAAGGGTATAAGAGTGGGTAATGCATGAGTATATTGTGGTATTATTAGGTATGGTTTGTGGTGTTGTTTGGGGTTTCTTCCAGGATGTTTTTATTTGAGGGTGGTTTGTGTGTGTTTTGAGTTAGATTTGAGTATGTGTTTGAGGGTATTGTGATTTTGAGTGCAATTTGAGTATGTGTTTGAGGGTGTTTTGCGTATTTGAGGATATATTTGAGGTGTCTTTGTGTATTTGCCACGATCTCCACACGTCCCGGAGGGTCACCACCTTCAGCATAATGGCAAGCTGATTTAAGATTAGAGTGTTTTGTATGTCTTTCAGTATTTGTGTTTGACTTGTTGAGTGAACTGGTCAATTCTGTCTGTGAATTTGTTTGAGTTGAGATTCCGCGTCCCCTCTGGGTCAGGGTTCCGTTTCTCTTGTCTCTCTGTGGTTTCTTGGGTATGTTTGCATAGTGGTTACGCTTCTACCCTGGCCTTTCATAGGGTATGGATAAGTTCTTGGCTTCGTGAATGTTCTTGAGTGTCCTACTGGCCCTGAATCTTCCGTTGGGTATTTCTGGGCTTCGGTTTTTCTTTGAGCTAACTTTTTTAAATGTGCCTTACATTTTTTGTAGTTCGCCGGATGATCCAACGAGTAGTTTGCGCATTTCGCAGGAACATCCAGACTTTTTCGGCAGGTACTGGTGAGATGCTCTTCTGCACATTTCAGACATTTGGCAGTCAGATTGCAGTTGAGCGCTGCATGTCCCCAGCCCTGGCATCTCCTGCATTGTGTCAGGGCTGCGTCCATTTTCCTGATCTCCCAATCAATTACTATACTGTTTAGTGTTTTCACTTTTTCTTCAGGGTTGTTAGGGTTGTCTCCGTCAGTTATAATTAGGTAGAGAGGTCTTTCCGTTTTTCTCATTCTGTAAACATTTTTGGCTTCAAGTGCATATTCGTCTTTTAGCTACTCCATTATTTTTTCAGTTGTTGGTTCATTATCCATTCCTTTCAACACGAAAGCGTGTTGCCTTTCAGCTTCGTGTGTATAGGTGTGGAAGCCTACGTTATTGCTTTTGATGAATTCCTTCAGTTTGTTAAAATCTTCTACACACTCTGTGTTCTCTTGAGTGTATCAAACTGTGTATGAGTGTTGGTGAATAAGGCCCGGCAGTTAATAAGGCCCACCGGCATTTCTTCTTGAAGTCTGGAACTTTTTTCAAATCTGGCACCATGGCTCGTTGCATCTTCCGCACGGGGAAGCTATATGATAATATCGTTGAGTTCAGTCCGCCGTTAACTCCACGAAGGGCAAGTGCAGTTTTACGCCGAGCATATTATAAGTTCGCAATAAGGTAGGACATCTTTTATCATTCAAACCATTTTTCTTGAAAAAATGAAAAGGTCGCCATCATTTGCTACAATAATGGTAATATATTTTGCACTAAGAGAAAAATTAAGAAAAACGTGCTCGCCCGATAATAAGGCCCAACGAATGATTGCGTTATAAGGCCCGCGGGCCGTATTATCGGACGTGGGCCTTATTAGCTGACATAATGGTCGCAAAACGTTTTATTTCGTGCAGGTTTTAAAAATGAAAGACTTCCAAGAATATACGTGCAAAATGGTCTGAGGAGCAGTTGCAAGCGGCCTTAGCAACCATACGAAACAATGAATCTCAACGAAGTGTTGCACGAAGGTTCGGCATTCCAAGACGAACTCTAAGGAACCATTTGCGGTCTGGAAATAAAATGTTTGGGCCGGACTGGAGTGCTGTCCCGGGATCAGGAAACAGAATTTGCATCGAGAATAATTCGCTATTGCAATGTTGGTATGCCACTTACCACTTCAATAGCCCGCCATCAAGTGTTCAGATTTTGTGAACTCAACAATATTAAACGCAAGTTCAACATGCGGAAACAAATGGCGGGGAAATATTGGTTTTACCGATTCCTCAAACGGAATCCAAATATTGCAAAACGAAAAGCTCAGGCAATGAATCCTGCTAGAGCGCAAAAATTAAATAAAACAATTTTCGGTGATTATTTTAAGAAGGTGGAACAAATCATTAATGAGCTGGACATAAAATCAAATCCTCAAAACTTGTTTAATATGGATGAAAAAGGATGTAGGTTAATCCTTGCTCAAGAAGGCACAAAGCGTGTGCACCTGGTCGCCCCAGAACACGCGGAAAACGTTACTGTTGTTGGTTGCTGCAATGCTATCGGAAACTCGATTCCTCCAATGATCATCACCAGAGAATATCGTCAACGGATTTAGGGCAACAGGGCTATATCCATTCAATCCGGAGATAATTCCAGAACATGCTTTTGCGCCTTCTATCCCAACTGAGAGACCTGGTCCAGCAGAACAAGATCAAGATATGGCTGCGCTAGGATCTACAAACTTAAATGATTCGTTGGACGCTAGTGATGACAGATTTTCAGCTGAAGTCTTAATTTCCCCTGATGCAACATTCTTTCCAGCAACACATAATCGAAAACAAAATTGTAGAACTTGAAGAAATGGCACCCGATTCCCAAGCTGGACAACAGTCAGGAGATGGAGGAGTTAATAAGTCTTTCACACAGTTACTGCAAACACCAACCATGAAACTTAAACCGAAATCCAATTGGCGAAAAGCTCTGAATTATAAAACGCAAGCTGTGACCAAGGATATCTTTAATCCACAGCCATCGACCTCACGGTTGGCTACAACAAAGCAAACGAGGAAAAGGGTCAAAGTTCCAAGAAATCTGAAAGTTGGTTCTGCAATGTGTGTGAGACTGAAGCACAGTTAGACATGCGGAAGTGTGCGCAACATGAAATTTGGGTCCACGAGTCTTGCATCGGACTGACGGCAGAAGACGTTGAAGATTTTCTCTGGAGCAAATGTGATTAACGTTTTTGTTTGTTGAAGAATAATGTTTTTTTTGTTAGTATTTTTTATTACTTTTGTTACTTTATTACAATGTTAGAATTTTTTGTTACTTCATTACAGTTTTGTAAAAAAATGTTTATTTTTGTTTTATATAATAATTCTAATAATAATATATAATAATTCTTTTACGTTTCTCGGTTTTTATTAATGTAAAATATTATCTATCCAATAAATATACAAAATTCCACATAACTTGCTATGGGCTTTATTACCCTACCATGCGGGTAATAAGGCCCGACAGCAATTTTTTTATTTTTGCCTTATTTTGGTTACTCAGGTTTTGAAGGAGGCCAATATGGATGTGTACATGATAGCAGACATGACAAACAATAAACTCATCATGTTCCGAAATTTTTTGTATAGAAAATAACGCGAAAAAAATTTGACGAACATTAGATGGGCCTTATTCACCAACACTACCTTACATGTTCTTTTCCTATCGGCTTTCCCTCAATTATTATTGGGGGAATTGTGGCATGGTTTTGCAACGGCTGCTCTTTTTGGTTCCGTGTGTTTTCTGTCTTTTTTTGTTTTGTTGGTTTTCTGCTATTTTTACTTGCCTCATCGAGGTTACTTTTCCTTCTTTCCAGATCTTTCTTCATGTTGGAGTCTTCCCTATTGGTGGGGGGGTTTTCTGAGGTTTCATCCTCCGATTCGCTAGTGGAAATGACTTCCATCATGTCTTTCTGCGCGTTCGTATGAATGACTGATGGGAATAGATGTGGTTGTTTCGCTTTTTCCTTCCCTTTTGCTTTTAGAATTGTTTCTTTCCTTTTTTTGGAGTTTTTAAATTTTTTTTCTGAAATTCTTCTTGTTTATAGATTTTATTTTCATCTTCCTCTTACTCCGATTTCGATAGATGCTCGAAGTACTCGTCATCTATAGTCTTGTCAACTTTGGGGAGACACACCGGGTTCGGTTTTCCGGTTTTGTCTGCCTTATCTTCATTTTTGTTCATTTCTTTTTGATCAAATTCTTCACGAACTTTTTGGAAATTCTTTGTGTATTTTTCCTCGAGCTCTGGTTCGAGTTCTTCCAGGCGCTCAGTTATCACATCGTACTCATCCTGGCATTCGCCTGGATTCTTAAATATGTTTGTTGGTTTCCCCGTGCATATTTCTGTTATCCACTGGAGAATCTGACCAGCCACCGATGCCCCTTTAAAAAAAAACACTAAAATTGGAGTTGAATCTACCCTAAACATAAACACCAAACATCGACATACGGAGAAGTCCTAAGTTTGGTAGTAACTTACCACAAGAAAGAATAATGGTGGGTCTGCTAACGGATCATTGCTGGCTCAAAAAACACTTGATCATACTAGGCCTAGCAGAAGAAACCCAGTGTAGGTTTTGCAAGGAAGACGAGGAAACCGCGCTTCATGTGCCGTCTTACAAGATCAAGTTACGTGCAATATGGAGAGGAAAAGCCAGGCAAAGGCATGGCACACAGGGAGTTCCATGAGTCGATAATAGATTTGCAAAGGTCGCGGTGGACCAGACCAAGAAGCCAAATCCCAGTTACAAATCTAATTTAATCTGATTTGTTTGAATATATGAACAGAATGTGGAATCAAAGATAAACTTCTGTCGTTCAAGATAACCTCTCGGGAGTATTCATGTTGAAGAGAAAAACATTCTCAGTTGAATAGAGATATTTTTCTAAAAATTAAAAGATAAAATGAAGTTATGTTGTGTGAATATCTAAAATGAAACAACATGAAACAAGTACTTCTAAAAAATACTACTAATAATAAAAATGTAAATACAATATTCCTTCTTAGGTTTGCATAAAACATTCGACACAGTAGGATCTTTTACAGCCCAAACGTTGATATTTTGTACGTGAGGCCTCATTCAATGCTACTTTTCGTCCTTGCTCAGCTTTCATATCACGGTAACACACAACACAGCGCAAACGTGAAGACTGCTCCTGCAAAACATGTTCATGGTGTGGTGGTTTCTTTAGTTTCAGAAATTCCCAACAAAGATGGAAATAATTTTCATCGAAACTCTAATATGAGATTTTTTCCGCTACCTCGTCGCTGAACTGTCTTCATATTGTCTTTATGCATGAGGTGCTTAGAACTAGCACTTCCCTTTTATCATGCCACTTACAAACCATAATTCCTGTTCCTCTTTCTTTCGCATAAATGTCTTTAGGCTTGAGCTTTTTCTGCATAACATCCTTTGGGTTGGATTTTTGGTCACTACGCAAAATGCCAACCAAATGCGTTTTTATAGTCAGAAGCTCAGTCGTTAACGAGACACTAGTATAATAATTATCTGTAAATAATTGGCGACCTGAATCTAGCAGTTTATAATCTTACAGGCCACCGACATAGAACGCATACCACACAAAAAATTAGCTGTAATTCAAAATGGAAAAAAGATTTTTGTATGTAAATCGTAAACCTATGTAAATTTAACGCCAAAATGGAGACAGAATGAAAAAAAATATTTGGCCCAGTGGACCCAATTTTATCATCATATGGTGGCGCTTAACGTGTTTTGAATAAACTAACTAACGGAGCCTTAGCCCTGTGCAGGGGGCATCCGAGGGCTGGACCAACCCCTTTCCACTCACTTACTCATGGGAACAAATGAACACTGAGCCGCAGTTGCTAGGAGGGACCTCGAAGTGGCCCTTAATCGGGAAGCATATATATGACATGGTGAAAGAAAAGGTCTGGGAGGGACAAGTGAAGTGGAGAGCTATTGTGTAGCAGATCAACTGAGATCTCCTGGAACTATACTCTTATCAGGTAGGATACAATGGGCCAAAAGGATCAGAAGTCATCGGAGGCCACGTCTATACGAGTCTGCGGGGTGGAGGTTTTAGTGGGTAAATCCGACTCAGGGACTCCCACAAGGTGTCCATGAAGGATTTCCTCCACCATCAAAGAAAAAACTAACTGACTCTCATATTACCCCAAAGTAAGAACTGAAAAAAATCTTTTTATCCAAAAATGGATAACAAAACTAGGCTTTTCATGGTTTTGTGATAGCTCTTCCGAAGATAATTATCGGTGATAATGTACCGAAAAAGGTGTCTACAATGTTACCCAAATTTTACAGGATAACTATAACGATAATTTCGAGTCTAAAGATTAACATTACGAATCCGATATTCGTGGCTATCAAAATAATTATTATGTGGTTTTTACACAACCCTCATATAACTCAATAACAATTCACTATTTCCTCTCCAGCGCACGTGTATTATATAGAGGTCATTAGCAGCCATAAAATTTCTAAGGGTAATTTTCTCGGCCTGTCTTGAAATCGCTCGATTCTTGGAAAGCTCTCGATGTTTCTGTTTGTTTCCGAAAGCCCAACGTGACGTCAGCAGTGATAACATGCAGTGGTGTAATATATTCGTTTTCGCAACAATAAATAATAATAAAAAGGTTTTTTATTAATTATTTTATTTTGTGCTTTTTACTACTTAAGTACCTACGCCTTAATCTATGTGTCTATGTGTTAAAGCATCGTTATTATGAGGCCTTTTTCCTTAAGTTCTGAGCTATCTAGTCCTTCAGTGAGGAGACCATGTAAAGATTAACTCATCCGCCATTTCGGAGTTGCCATCTTCAATTTATGACTCTTAACTGAAAATCAATAATCTTAGACTAAATTCATAATCTCCGACCCCAAAATCCCCGACACCAATTTCGAATCAAATCGGGCCATCTTAAATTTGTGAATTTTGAAGAAAAATTCTTAATCTTCGACCCTGAAAACCCCCCACATATCAATTTTGCATCAAACCGGACCATAAACCAAAATCACATTCGCCATCTTGGTGCGCCATTTTGTGTTTTTCTCTTACAAAAATTCCATGAGCCGCCATTTCAATTATATAATTTTAAAATTCATAATCTCCGATTCCGAAAACCCCCACATACCAATTTTGAATCGAATCGGACCATAATCACAAAACTTGTCCGCCATATTGGAGCCGCCATCTTGAATTTTTTAAATTTGAAAAGAAAAAATCACAATATCCGTCCCCTAAAACCCCCACATACCAATTTTGAATAGAATTGTACCATAATCACAGAACTCGTCCGCCATCTTGGAGCCGCCATTTTGTTTTTTTCTCCAACAAAAATTTCATAATGCATTATCACCGGAATTATGAACACCTGCCAAATTTCAGCTCAATCGGATGTCCAGTTAAATAAAAGCTTGTAAGAAGGAGACTGTACATTTGTATTCTTTTTTAATTAGGTAGTAATGAAATACGAGCAACTTGAATAGCTTCGTTAGTTAGGTTATATCATGTTTTCCTTGCGAATTACTAATACCAAATAACGAAAATTTATTCGCTACAGAATTGCGGTTATATTAAGTTACCATACTGCACAAAATTTTATTACCTACTACAATCAGGTGAACGTAGACCAAACATGATCAATCGTTCCAAACCAATTTACGCATTCAGAAGAATGTTGAGTTCCGGTTTGTTTGTTCCTTACCTTGTCCCCATCTGATACGTCAATCAACCACCTACTTATGGTGAGGTGGTCTGACTTTCCAATATAGATACAATGGTGTGGGCAGTTGAGTATGAAGATATCTTTCAGCACTGAACCACCATCGGCTTCAATTTTCATGAACTGTGGCTTTTTGGGTCCAGTATCTCCCTTTCCATCCCAATATAGAGGACCTTGTCCATCCAGAACGGATTCTATTGAGAAACAATTCAAATTAATGATGATTCAATGTAATGAAATATTTAACAAATCGGTTAAGCGCAAGTTGAACCTCGTACAAAGAGTGTTCCCTACAAGTGCCCCGATTCAACCATTATTATTAGACCCATCTAATTATCCAAAATCAGTATAGGTGAACCAAGCCTGTGAAGAATGGAACTAATGCTGGATCGGGAAACAAAACTATACCTAATTATTTCTGAACGACAAATGCACTCATGCCATGAAAATACACAATTTTTATGAACCACGTCGTTTTTCTATCGATAAAAGAATGGATGTGAAAAACACTAGGTATTTTTCGTGAAAAAACATGCACCAGTGCATTTTTCGCGAAAAAAATCAGGTATTTTTTTTTATATTTGTTGAATGCCAAGCTTGAGGTTTATTGAAGAAAACCTCAGTATAGGGTTGCTTCAAGAACCCTGGATCAATAGAGGACGAATACAAGGACTCGCAATTAAATCATGTGGGTTACTTTTTTGCAACACTCATGAAAAACCACGAGCAGACATATTGCTCGCACCCAATATCAAATTTACTCCTGTTCCAGAGTTCATCACTGGAGATTTGGCAACCGCCATCGTATAAGTGCCAACTGAAACAGGCAAGAGGTAGATTGTTACACCAGGGGGCGCCGTCACACCCACCACCAGAGGAAGTCCAAAGCCTCATCAGATGGTGTCAAAGAGGAAACAGGCATTTCATTCTGTGCTGCGACGCGAACGCGCACCATCTCACATGGGAAAGCACAGACATAACCTTGACGTGAAGTTGTTGAAGACGAACTGCAAAGTGCTCAGCTGGAAGGGGTTGTCACCAATCCCAACAGAACCAGCAAAAAAAATAGATGGTTGAAAATATAATCGAATTATCACTTGAACCCCTATGCTATTTGAAATTTTCAAGTTGATGTGCCCCCCACGCCATTTATCAAGCAATCACGATGTCTTGTATTTCTAGAAGTAGTATCGGTGATATAATTCGAAATAATTTTGGTTTCGTTGTTCTATTTCGAACCGCAATAAAAGGCCGCACTCTCAATTTTGATTCTGTAGAACAACCATAGTTACCTTTTCAACGATGTGCAACTCGACCTCTATGTCTTTGGAAATTTTCAAGTTGATATGCCCCCAGCGCCCTCTTCTCTCAAAAAGTAGGACCGGTAATACCTTTCAATATATTTCATGTCTCATTGTTTCACATCAAACCGTTTGAAAGTTATCAAGGTAAGGGTACCATTCAGATCCGCATTTATACTTGACATTTCAAATGCATATTGCGAAAAAACGTATAAACGAAATTCGAAAAAAATAAGATGGTGGAAAGAGAATTAAATTATCTGTTCAACGATGTGCCACTTGATCCCTCATGCTATTTGAAATTTTTAAGTTCATATGCCCCCCCGCGTCATCTATGTCTTTAGTTTCAGGAAGTAGTAGCGGTGATATCATTCAATACTGTTTTTGTCCCATTGTTCTATGTCGAACCGTTCAAAAATCAACAGGGGGGGGGCTATAAAAAGCCGCACAGAAACATTATTGAACAAAATATTCCTATTATAGGAATTCTCATTTCAGATTGAGCAATTTTCCTCTTCAAATCAATTTTCTTGAAATGAATTTGGTTGATCTGAAACATCCGTACTCTTCACGTTATAAAACGTTGAAGTGGATTATATTTGTAACTGTGAATTGGCTGCTTGGGCTGGTCCACCGCGACCTTGTGTGTTTAAGAGTTCGCTGTTTTACTTACGAGATTCCATAGCCTTGACAGCGGTGCCTTCATGTAACTGGTAGCCTTTGGTTTCTCTTCTCTACATTGCACGTGCCATGATCTTGTAAGACCTTCTCAGTGGCACAGCACATGCAGTGCGGATAACGCCTTCCTGGCAGAACCTCCACTGAGTTTCTTCCGCCAGATTTGCTGGGAATTTGGACGAATGCCCTTCGATGAACTCTTCCACCTGCTTTATTCCGGGGTGTTGATTCCGCCAATCTTGCGATTTGGTTTGCACCCACGCGTAGATGCCTTTATGCTCGTTTTCGAGATTCCACAATAGGGTTAGGGGCCCGGTAGAGCTTTTGCCGCTCCTTCCGGGCTAATGCGTCAGCCTCCTCGTTGCCCCGGTGGTCCTCGTGCCCAGGCACCCAGGCCAGTATCCCTCAGTAGCTTGGGGATAGTCGTGCAGAATAAACATTCGCAAAAGGGCACAAATGAAAGTTCTGCCTATGATTACGAACGCTCCATGGTACGTGCGAAACGTTCGAATACTCGAACACCTCAATCTGCTTTCCACCAACCAGAATGTATTCATAATGGACCAGTAACTGGAGGCATCTACCTCAAAATAGTTGGATGAAGTTTTTTTGTACCAGGTTTGGAAAAGTGCGTACTTCAATAATTGAAAAGTTCTCCAACCTAGCAGGTACGGAAATTTGGAAAAAATAAAAATTTTTGGTAAAATTTGAAAAATGGGGGTGACGTAATAAAAAACAAAGAATATATTAGAAAAGGCAGCTAATTTTAAGTAAAAAAATCCTTTTACAAATTTTCTCAAACGCCATCGCTTAGCTTAAAAAAAGTATTGAAGCCAAGCAGCCTAGTGTGCATTCGACGTGCTGAATAATCTGCTATCTCTGCGCCAAAAATGATCCAATTTTGGAAAGTAAAAATGCTTTAGAAAGGTAAAAGCCTGAGCTTTCTGGTATACATCATTCTATGATACTACAAAATGAACTTGATTTGGAAATTTGCATTAATATGATCGAAAATTTCCGAAAATCAACTCGTTAAATAAATAATTTGGTGAATATTGAAAATGATTGAAACTTATCTTCTTTTTCAGAGAATGTTCGATTAAGGGCGGGTTGTAACACAGCTGGTCATCCTTTGGTAAACAGGGTAAATATGATTTTTGAGGGAAAAGTATCTACTTTTAGAATAATTATAGGTATACAGTATTCTATTTCCACAAATTTTGAATAATACTTGATTGGATACGTCATAAGCGAAAATGGTTATTTCGACAGTCTCAGTACTGCCATTCGTAGCACAAATAATTATGAAACTCATGGATTAAGGAAACGAGAGTTAAAAGAACATTTTGCATGTAATTTAAAATTTCGACCTTTTATGCTGGAGAACTTTAAAGAATATAAATTTTTCCTACGAGCTTGCGCAAAGTAATACTTTTCCGCATGCATTTGCGTGCGCAAAGTTACACTTTTCCGCACGCCGTGCGGATAAGATTTTTTTCCGCACTGAATGCGGAAAAGTAAAACTACTCAAAAATCTCATTGTTGGGAAAATTTATATTCATTTTAGTAGCTGTAGACTATTTGATGCAATGTGGAAAGCCTTCGAAAGTGTATTCTCTTTTACCTCTTAATCGTAATTCCCAATATTTGTATTTCAGCTCAAAACAAAAAAAAAACAACTAATATTTTTTAAGTAGGTACCTTGTGAAATGATAAATGATTATAATATTGTCAAGCAACAATAAGTGCACCTGTCGACTTTGACACATGATGTCAGATTTTTCCTCCGTTTCTATGTCAGCAAGAATCTACAAACACCGACACTTTTATTTCCATCAAATCATAAAAAGATTTAAACGCTGTTAAAATGAGCAGCTCTGGCGAGGAGCTACCAGATTCCATCCTAGAGGCCGCAAACTCTTTAAATTTATTGCCCGCTAAATCTGAACAAAAATATGAGAAACAATATAGACATTTCGAATACTGGTGCCGCAACAATGGGACAAATATTATCAAGGAGGAGGTGATCCTAGCCTATTTTGCAGATTTACGAAAAACATTTCAGCCAAATACTTTAGGGAGTATGAGTACTCTGTTAAAAAGTGTCCTCAATGTCAAAATAAACTTGGATTTAAGTCAATGTTTCAAGCTAACATCGTATAGAAAAAAGCAAAATAAGGGATATCGTCCGAAAAAGGGCAAAATTCGTGACAAAAGTGAAGTTTTCAGATTTATGGAAGAAGCACCTGCTCAAATTTAATGAAAATCGCCACCATTTTTGGGTTGACCGGTGCTTGCAGGTGCGATGAGGTTTGCAAGATAATGGTTGATCACATAGAGGATAGAGCAAATTTAATAGCTGTCAAAATCCCTGACAGTAAAAACAATACTTCAAGAATCTTTGTAGTATCCAATGAAACAAATAACGAACATCATTTATAAATCTTTCATAAATATGCAAATTTTCGAAAACCATACACTCCACACAGGCGTTTTTTGTGCAGTATAGACAAGGAGCATGCAGTACTCAAATGTGTTGGAATAAATTTGGTGTGACGCCTTATCTTTTGCTTATGAACGTTACCTCAATATTCAAGTGCGTCTCATAATATTGAAACTGTCACCACATGTGCTGTTTAGTGTTGGACGATAGGGGTAGCGGGGACAGGAAAGAACAAATACCACCCTCGGGGGACGAGACGAGATCGAATAGACTTGAGAACACATCGCAACGCATCTCCGTTCTGTACACTGAACTTTTCTTACTGTTTTTTATTGTTTGAGTTTTTATTATTTTACGTCTGTCTTGTGCAGAAAATAAAGTCGTTTTGTTCTCTATGTGAGTGCATTAATCAACGTAACAAATCGACCGAATCGAACGAAGGATCAAATCGAGACTATTACAAAATTCATTCGGTAAAACGCCGTCGAAAATAGCTGCATATTTACAATTGAAAAATCCAGAGCAGTATACAGGACATAGTTTCCGTCGTTCCTCGGCTACCATATTGTCCGATTCTGGAGCAGGAATCACTATTGTCAGCGACTCGGAGGATGGAAATCGACGACTGTTGCCGAGAGCTACATCGATGATTCGGCAAATCGAAAAAAGGATATGTCGGATAAAATATTGGCAACGAACAACTGCCCTTTTGCATTGAGTCAACCTTCATCCAGCCATATGAACAGCTGCCCTTCTGAGTTGAGTCAACTTTCATTAAGCTATGTGAACAACTACTGCCTTTCTGCGTCAATTCAACCTTCATCAAGACACATAAAGAACTGCCCTTCTGAGTTAAGTCGATCTTAATCGACCCATTTGAACAACTGTCCTGAGTTAAATCAACCTTCATCAAGCCAAATATTAACTGCTCTTCCGCGCTAGTTCAGTGTTCATTAAGCCGTACCATTAAATGAACTGACCGGATCTGCAATCAATTTGCAAATTTGTTGAAAATATTATAAACAAATGATTTAATTTTCTGTTATTATTTTTTATTGATATATAATTTTTTGTTGTATAATTCTTTCTTTCAAGTTTAAAAGAAAATTGTTGAATAAATTATCATTCTTTTATTTTTCTTGTTATCTGATATGAAGCTAGTGGGAAACATTTGGTTCCCAAAACGTGCGCAAAGTGCCTTTTCCGCATGCAAAAACTTCGCGTCGTTCGTCTAACTGTATTTGCGCGCGGAAAAGTAACACTTTGCGCACTTTTTAGGGAAATATCTATTTCCGGAACTATTAACAAAAAAAATCATTTTGGTCCAAATCATTTTGAGCTTTTACTGGAAAATTGACTACAATGACTGGCCTGTAAGGTGGGCCACTGATTATGCTATGGATGACTCCATCCGTTATAAGCGACCCAGACCTTCGCTTGAGTAATGGGCTAACACTTCCCCAGACCAAGTTTATCGCTTGTAGCTGCCTTGTATCAAAATGTTGTTTTAACATTTTCACAACTTCTTAGACACTTTTTTGAAAAAAAAGCACCAAGACGTTAATTTGGTACTAACCAAATTAACACCCTTCAAAATTTAAACCAATCGGCAACTCCCGTTGAAAGAGTACCAACCAATTAGGCTACAGTTGATAGTCATTGTAAAAGAATATCCAAACTGTTCGGAAGAGGGAACACGGGATTTCTATCAGAAGAAGGGGACAATTTTGGCGATTTATATGACGTAGGGTTTAGGGATCCTGGAGAACCTCTGGTTATTTATACCAAAAGATTTTTGTTTTCAGCCTATTTATATTCTAATGAGGACTGAGAATTCGTATAGTTTTTTCTTTTCGGTTGGATTATAATACTGATTTTAATTCAACATAATAACGAAATCCTCGGTTACTCCTTCTCCAAAAGTTACCAGATGTAGTAGTTAGAAGTACTTCGATTTCTTCGACAATGTATAGGAAAGGTCCAAGAATGGTCTTTTCCATAGATTATAATGCCAATATGGACTCTCCCCCAGAGTAGCAGATGGTGCAGGTGAATCTACTGAGCCCGATTCGCAAGCTAGCGTGATTTAAACCACGACAATTTTAGGAATTCGGTTAGAAGCAAAAACCCAAAAAGAACATTGAAAAAATGCTGTCAGTTGTATTCTGAACTATCAATATTATTAAATTACCTTTTCCCTCTACGGTGATGTTGCTGCCTTTTATCCTCACCAGAGGACCAGACCAGAAGGTATGTTCAAATTTGATGGTACCATTGAAAGTCAGAGAAGTTCCATTTCGTAGGTAGAGCTCCAATGTTACGCCAGCAGGAACGATGAGATTGGAAATCACAATATCTGTACATGAATCAACAACCGTCGCAACTTCCGAAAAATTTGTGATGGTGCAATTTGATTCTGAGGCAGAAACATCGGCGAATAAAATTACCGCAGAAGCGAACAATATTCCCTGTAGCGAACGCATTATTGGTACTGTGTTTTTTTTAAGGGCACCTATTGAATCAAAACCATCTGATCATTGAGATTGTATTATCGACTTTCGTATGGAATAATTGATATATTATCTTTCACTTGACGTCTTTGAGATAAATATTGAAACTACATACAGAAATGAAAGCACATTGCATGCATCTTTTGAATCTAGCCTTGAAGCTATCCTGATAAATATTCGAGCGATGTTATCATTACATGGGCGTCATCAGAATATAATAAATAAAATAAACACATAACAGCATAGCAACCATTACTGCATAAAAACGTTAGTATTATTTGAAAGGTACAGGGAAAGAAGGAGGTTTGTCAAAATTTTTTTTTTTTAGAAATATATTTCACCAAGTTTCCGAGAAGTCCGACTACTACATTTTTTTAAAGATTTTCTCAGTACCTATTTCAACAGATTTCAATATGAAATGCAAAATAAGTAATTATTTACAAAAGGCGAAAAAATAGTATATGAACCTCGTCAGAAAAGTGATTTTACTTGATTCATATGGTATTTAACTCAAACTTACCATACTCGTCAAGTAAAAGTCCACTTTTCTGAACTTGATACGTAATATACTATTATCTGACTTATTAATTTCATTCTTATGCCTTTTTACCGTTGGTTGGTCTATGCCTCATGTAACTTGTTCTCCATTTTTAGGGATTTAGGGCCCATTTTTCAACCGAATGAAACAAAATTTGGCTCAAAAATACTTTTCATTAATACATTAGGTCTGGCGTACTTCAATCCCCATTTCACCCCTTCAGAGGTTGTTGTATATATGTTTCATATTTGGTACTGCTCCTCCATGTATTTTATGAGTTGGTCAAGGGTAAGATGCCTAAAAACCCTGGTGTATTCACTGATTAGATTTTGTTTAGAATTTTCGGGGGACAACAAATGAAAAACGTTAAATTCTGCTTAGAACTTCATTAGTAGATGGCGCGGTTAAGGAATGTTAGTTGTTTGTGACACGCAAAACATCAAACTTCAAACCTATGAAATTTTCTTTTTCTGTCAACATAACTTCATGCAAAAAATTGTGAATTGATGGTTTTCAAAGATAATAGTTCTACGAACAAGATCCCGCTCAGAACAGTTGGCGCGAAAATGAGATGAAATCCTCGAAACTCACTACAATGTTTACATCTGCCTGTCAAAAATAAGATTTTTCTTGAAGTCTACCTGGTGATTTTTTCAAAGTGATTTCTTCTCTAGTGGCCTTTTTGGGATCATGGAAACTTCCACGAAGGAATGAGAAAAGGTAGGAGAGTGGACTGATGTCTCTAGATGATGAATTAACTTGAAAATTGAGGGGATTGAAAAATGTCCCCGATGACATTGTTCCATTGAACTTTCCGATACAAACTATTACCAAGCCATTCACTGCCCATCTCTGCCAGACTATTACCTCTCTAACAACCTTCTGATATGAACAATATCAGAGAGTTCATTGTATATATCATAAAATCTGTTGATGAATTTGAGAAATCGATTGATCCTGGTATGCGACAGTCTAGATGCTTCCAGATATCTTAGAAGGACTTCTCAGGAAAAGGTGAGCCTTACTAACAAAGGTGAGGGGAGAAAACAATTATCTAAATGCTTCTCTTTTATTTTTCAGTAACACCCGCATGAGATCGGAGAACAAGGCCCACTCCCAAGATCGATGAGGCTAATGACTATGATTAGGATAATTATCACTTTTTAATAAACACATGAATTTCACAAGTAATCGTGGGCTTTTGATTCTTGATTTTGACTAGTGAATTCCGAACCGTCACAGAGGGTCCCATGGCTCTTTGGAAGAAAATATCCACTATATTTAGAATTTTCCAATACTTTTAGTCAGAGAAGATTCAAATTAATTCATACATATACGAGTCATTTTACTAGTAGTGGAGTAGTATTAGATTTTAGCTTCAGAAAGTTAGGGGACTGAGGGAGCTTTTTACTGTACATTAGTGATGATGTAAGGAACAACATATAAAAAGTTACCAACCGTAAAGTGTGTTGCAAAATTACATTGTTTATTGAATATCTTAAAAAATAAATAAATAAAAAAAACTGATACTGTCATTCGAAAGAAAGGAAGATTTTATATAAAAAAGGTGTATAAATATCATTTTTAAATTAAAACTGTAGGCTGCAGATTTTTTTTTCTAACGTACGAAAGCGTGATTAGCGACACTTGAGTGCATCTCTTGAGAAGCTCCTAGCCACGAGCGCGCTTCACTTAATTTGTTAAAACTTTTGATCTAATTGATAAAATTAGGCCAACAAAAATTTAAATGAAAGAAGGAAAAAGTAGCTAAAGAGATGTCTTGTTTTAAAATGTAAAAAAAATTTATAGGAATAGTCTCGGGGAAGTAGTTGTTTTCTGTTAGACATTCACAAAAAATAACTTCATTTTTATCGTGGATTTTTCAATTCACAGAAAAATATTTTTATCAATATCAAATTGAGAATGTTTCCCTTTTCAACATGAATACCCCACAAGAGGTTATCTTGACGATGGAAGATAGTGACTAAAGTTTATCTTTCAGTCGCAGATGATTCCACATCTGATTTTATGAACATCCTGTTCATATTTTCAACAAATCAACATATATGAAGTTACGTCAAAGTAGAATTTTCTATAAAATCAATTAAAGATCTGCCATTCTTTAAATTTTCAAGATAAATATCTGAAATTTGTACAGTTTAGTCCCAAAATGACACTTGAAAAGGTGTGCAAATGAAAAAGAATCATAAAATTTTATTTAAAAAATACATTCGTCAAAATATTGAATAATTTCAAAAAATGAATGAATGAATTTTTAGGACATGCTTTAAAAACCAAAAACTCTAGTTTAAAATTGATATCAAGATTTTTCGATAGTACTTTATAAAGCTTGTAATCTGTACTTCAAGAAGGTTTGATTGGTTTTATTAAAAAAATTGAATTAATAATAAAATTTCAACAAAAATAAATAAATGTTGCTCCAAAATCCGTGAAATTTTTTGTTAAATAAAATTTAATAACGTTTATATAGAAAAAAAATAAGTTTACCTATCCAACCTATATTTATATTACGACCTCAAACAAGGTATTCGCAGCGTATTTTTTTTTCTTCTTTAATATTAGTGTAAATTGTATCAAATACGAAAATATTAGGTTCTTTAGTAAATTGACGAATTGTTCATTTTTATAAATGAGTTCCTGCTTAAAATTTTTGTTAAAATAGAAATATAAGTGTATCTTTTGATGTACTTTATATTGGATCGAAAATATCACATTTGAATGTTAGAGAGAGATTGAACATCAGAGAACACTTGATCGGTTAGTTTAGTGCTCACCTGACGCTCTACGAATGAAATCTACCTTTACGACAGGCCACGCCATCGTTTTTCAATGTCATATTCTGGTTCAGCGACCTCAAAAACCCCTATAGCATCAATTTGGGTAAAATTTGCCTAACAAAATTGTTTTTCATTGTTTAAACAATTAATAAACAAGCAGCGCACGAATATAAGTTTATAACTTTTTTCTGCAAGCAATTTCTAAGTAATATCAGAGGGTTTTAGGAAAATCCATGGAGTCCTCCAGTATTCCAAAATAATGTTTTTCTCCGCTATATGAAGGTAATTTGAGTTCTTGCGATAAGATAGTCGTGTTGTCTGCCAAAATAGTGAACACCTCTTAATTTGTCCGAAAGATGAGAGGTTCTTTCACTCAGATAGGATTCGAGCCAATTGAAGCTTCGTCCTCTGAAGCTGTAGAGATGAAGCTTATGTAACAGTCAAAAGCTTTAGATATGTCGCAAAACACTTCCATCAGACTAGAATATATATTTTTCAGAAAGCTTTGGTTTGAAAGCTAAATTAAGTAATTGTATATAATTTACAGCACTTCATAAAATCATTATCCGCTCCATTATAAGATTTTTATCATTTCATTTCATTTCAAAAATCGCTCTACAGCTACCAATTTAGGAATTATACAAAACTTTTTATGTAATAAACTAGAACAAGGTTTTCAGGTTGATGTGATTTACACTGACCTCGCCAAGGCTTTCGATTCCGTTAATCATAGTCTTCTTATTTCTAAAATGAAAGCACTTGGTGTGGATGGCAGTTTTTTGAAGTTTATTATTTCTTATCTGGACAAGCGTCATCAGAAGGTGAAAATAGGAGATTCTATTTCTAAATCAATAAATGTTACCTCTGGAGTTCCTCAGGGATCCCACATTGGTCCCATTCTGTTTTTATGCTTCATTAATGATGTTATTTGCACTTTTAAAAATTGTAACATTTTACTTTACGCTGATGATCTCAAATTCTATAGAGTTGTATCATCTGAAGATGACTGTCATTTGATTCAGAATGATTTAATCAATTTCACCAATTACTGTGAACAAATTTTTTTGAAAATCAATATTGATAAGTGTAAAATCATGCGTTTTTATAAAATACTCAATCCAACTATTTTCAACTATAGTATACATGGGGTTGATTTGCAAGCTGTAACTAGTATCAGTGATTTAGGGATAATATTTGATAAAGAACTCAATTTCAACGATCATACCAACAATATTTGTAATAAATCTCTCAGGATGGTGGGTTTTATAAAGAGGCAAGCTAGAAATATTTCTGATCAGAACGCAATTAAGACGTTGTATATTTCACTTGTTCGAAGCATTCTGGAATATAATAGTATAATTTGGTCACCAATTTACAATTGCCAGAAGGACCGTTTAGAGAGATACAAGGTCGGTTCACAAGTTTTCTTGTTTGGAAACTTGGACTTTCCTTCCACGGTCTCGACTCTCTAACAAGAATTTCATTGTTGAATCTAGAAACTTTAGAACAGAGACGAATTAATGCCATGTCATATTTTTTATTCAAAATTGTAAATGGCGTCATAAATTGTACAGAGATATTAGAAAAATTATCATTCATGCCAACCTAAACCACCAGAACCTGCAACACTTTCTATGTACAAACACATCGTACTAATTATGGTCGCACCGCTTTCTGTTGTAGGCTTCAAGAAAACTACAATATCCATCATTCATCAATAAACATATTTAATATCCCTTTTTACGTATTTAAGAAACAACTTAAATTCTCCGTCACTCCTACCTGAAAACTTGCAATGTTATTCAATTCAAGCAATTTATTTTTACCGTATCCTTTACTTATATTTTTTTTTATATACATGTACCTAAGTTCACTATTGTCTTTTTATATACACATAAATTTCTGTTTATTGTTTGTTTGTCGTTAAATGTATTAGTTAAGTTGTATCGTTTAGATTAGTTGTACCATAGTAGTAGTAGTTGTACCATTTGGAATCTGTATCGAATTCTGTAGAGTACTTGATTGAATAAATGAATAAATAAATCATGAGCGAACAGGGACAGAAATACATAAGTACCAACTCGGTGGAGCCATATCAATAGAAAATTAACCATACAAAATAAATTGGTACGGTTCATAATTAGAAGTATTTAGGAACTCCTCTCGAAAATTCTATATAACACTGACATAAGTACATGGAATAGTTTGTTCTAAAATATGTTACATCGATCGATCAACCTCAAAATATTTCACAACGAATTGACATAACCTTAAAGGCGACAAAAGCACAATCACAGAACGGATCAGAGACTCAAATCACAAAAACACCCTGTGTGGTCTGTAATTGCAGTTTACTGAATTATGGCGAGAAACGACGTCGGCGCCACCTGAAACTCTAGATAACTCCCTTTATCAAGTGGGCTGGTGTCCCCCAGTTTGTCCCAATATTTTACAGGTATAAGTGAATACACCACGGTTCTTAGACATCTTAGTCAAGGGTAAGTCAAGGGAGACTGGTCTTGTCAGTCAGACATTGTAATTAGATATTTTGAATAAAGAGTAATAAAACATGGCGCAGTCGTAAATAATACCTGAAATTCAAGAGAAGATTGAAGATGGAAAACAGACTTCCAGACAAACTATCTTTCAGCGGTAATGTGTCAGAAAATTTCAAGAGGTTCAAACAAAATTTTGAAATTTACTTGCTGGCGTCGGGCAAAGAAGCAAAACCGGATAAAACTAAAGTGGCCATTTTGCTAAATATAATTGGAGAAGATGGTGTAGAGCTTTTCAACTCTTAAGTTGACAAAGGAGGAAAAATAAGTTTATGAAACAGTGATGAATGCGATAAAAGAATATGTATCTCCCAAGAAAAACGTTCTCTATGAAATATTCCTCTTTTACAATAGAGATAAAAAAGAAAGTGAGCAGTTTGATCATTTCCTTACCGATTTGAAGAAATTATCACAGAACTGTTAGTTTAAAGATCAAACTGACTTTATGATTCGTGACAGAATAGTCCTTGGTATCAATGACAATGCATTGCAACAAAAATTACTTGGAAAGGGTAATATAACTGTGGATAAGGCCATTGAAATTTGCCGAGTAGCCGACGTTTTAAATATTTAGGTGAAAGATATTCAGGAAAAAAAAAAACGTATAGATGAAATCAGAAACGAGAATAGATATGAGAGCAGAGGGTCACCAAAAGAAAATAGTCAACCCACCAAAGCGTATCAGTTCAATAGAGTGCAGAAGGAAGGATACTAGCGAGGTTATAACCATAAAGTAGGTGATCAGGCCAGAAATGGTTTCAATTGCAGAAATTTTGGAAGATTTCATCAGCCGAGATCTTGTCCTGCTTACGGTAGAAAATGTGGAAGGTGTCAATTATTTAATAATTTTGAGAGGTTCTGCAGAAATAAAATGGTGAAACAAATCCATGGCATGAATGAGGATGGAATAAACTTAGACGAAGATAGAAATAAATGAAGTTCAGATGAAGATTGAATATATTTTTACTTCAAGATTGATACTGGATCTCAAGTCAATGTTTTATCATACATACATTTTTCTAAAGTATATGAAAAGGTAGGTGGCAAAAGCTAAATATGGAACCGACAAACAATATCTTTTGGTGGATTTAAAGTCAAACCATTGGGTCTCGTGAGCATGAAATGTGAATTCAACAATAAAACGTGTGTAGAGAAGTTCATAAACGTAGACAAAGATGTTAAACCAATCTTGAGTCTCAATACAAGTATAAATTTAAATATTGTCAAGCAAATTAATCAAATCAGTGAAAATTTTATTGAAATTAATAAGGATATATTTTCAGGAGTTGGCAAATATAATATGAAATATGGATTGAAATTGAAAGTGAATGCGACACCAGTTGCTAAACCACCTCGTAGAGTACCATTAGCTTTGAAAGAATGCTAAGAAATTTGGTGATTGATTTAGAAAGTAGAGGAATTATTTCGAAATTTGATGGTCCTTGGAGTGGCTGAGTAACTTAGTGATTATAAAAAAAGTAATTGAGAATATGTTTAGACCCAACATATCTGAATGGAGCTTTAGAGAGAGAGAAAGTATTGTTTGATTCCGACTTTGTAGGAGATTAGTGTACATTTAACAAATAAATGTTGTTTTTCTGTTTTTGAATTTAAAGACGGTTTTTATCACATTTCTCTGTGTGATGAATCGAGCAAATTATGTGCCTTTTGGTGTCTATAAAATCAACAGACTTCCTTTTGGTTTGAATTGTACTCCAGACATTTTTTAGAAGTATAATTCGAAAATATTTGGTGATATAATGTAATAGTCTATTTTGATGACTTGCTGATTGCGGGAGCATCTCCTGAAGAACATGATAAAATTTTGAAAACCGTTATTGAAAGAGCCAGAAAATTCAATGTGAAATTCAACAAAAATAAAATTCAGTACAGACAAACACAAGTACGGTGTTTGGGACATGTATTTGATAGAAATGGCATAGGTCCTGATGATGAAAAAATTAGAGCTATACAACATTTGAAGATACCAGATAATAAGAAACAGTTACAAAGTTTATTGGGTATGATAAACTATCACATGAGTTTTATTCCCAATCTATTTAACCTAACTGGGCCATTCAGAGAACTTTTGAAAACAAATACTGTTTGGCTTTGGACTGAACGTCAGACAAAATCTCTTGATAATATAAAAAATATGATCAGTTCCCCACCGGTTTTAGCTCATTTTAATGAAACAAAACAAACCATTATACTAACTGATTCATCAAAAGATGGAATTGATTGCTGTTTATTGCAAGATAATAAGCCTATTACGTATGCCTTCTGTTCTCTCACTGAGGCAGAAAAAAAATATGCTCAGATAGAAAAATAATATTTAGCAATTGTATTTGATTCTCAAAAGTTCCATTATTATATATACACGGAAGGACTGTTCAAGTAGATTCAGATCACAAGCCGCTTTTAGGTATTATGCAAAAAGGGGAATCACAGGTTCATTCAGCAAGATTACAAAGGATGAAAATAAAATTACTGAAATATAATATTCAAGTTGAGTATAAACCGGGTAAATATCTCCATATAGCAGATTGTTTGTCGCGTAATTTTTTACAAGATAAAGTTGAAGATGATATAGATTTTACAGAAATTGTACATACTTTAGAACATAACATTAATGTAACGGATTCTAGAAAACATGAATTCAAAATAGAAACGTCAAAAGTAGGATTCTTCCATTTTTTTAAAATAATTTTGTGATGTTTTAACAGTTCTAACGGTTTGTTGGTAAAAGGGGGAGATGTTGTATATGTTTCATATTTGGTACTGCTCCTCCCTGTATTTTATGAGTTGGTCAAGGGAGACTGGTCTTGTCAGTCAGACATCGTAATTAGATATTTTGAATGAAGAGTAATAAAACAGAAGTTGAATTGAAAATACCAATAGATTACATCTGTACTAACCTCGCTGAGGAGAACATTAGGAGCTCCGTAATACCAGTTGGTTTTTCTGATCATGAAGCATTGAGTGTAAAATATGATTTTAACGAGAACGTAAAGAATAAAAATGCGAACGAAGGAAGTTTTGGTAGAATTTATAGTCTCAAAAACTTCAACAAATTTAAACAATTGTCTAATGAAGTTGGGTGTTGAGTTCTGACAACCCTCTATGCTCATTTCATGAGAAGTTGATGGACACTTTAAATGCAAGCTTCCCAATCTGCAAAATTAGAAACAGAAATAAACCGAAAAAATCTTGGATCACGAAAGGTATAAAAATTTCATAAACAAAATCTGAGATCTTTACTAATCTTAATTTTTTTTACAGAAAATGAATCATTCCTAAACTATATTAATAAGTATAGAACAACTTATAGAAAAGTCATAAAACTTTCTAAAAAAAACGCTTTCACAAGCAAAAAATCAGAGTAGAGAAAACATGCAATTATAAATAGTCTGAGAGGTAAATCTGGCCATACTTCCACTAAGTTACTTATGGATCCAAATTTGCTGAATGATTACTATTGCTCAGTAGCTGAAAAAATAACCTCTACTTTGGAACCACAAAATGACCCAATGTCATATATGTCAGGAATGTTCATTCCGGAGACATTTTGCTTTCTACCGATGAATCGGCATGATTTACATGATACGTTAAAAGAAATCAAAAAGAAAAATCGGGTGGTGAGGATGAAATATCACTAAATATACTAATAAATCTCTCGGATGTGGCTCTTGATACCCTTACAGAGGCAATAAATATTTCATTTGCTACAGGCAGATTTCCCTCCAGTCTGAAGTTGTCTATTGTAATTCCATTATTTAATTGAAAAATTAGTGAAAAAACAAATCTGCAGCTTTCTAAGCAAACATAATATTTTGTCACCATGCCAATTTGGCTTTCAGAACTCTGAAAATACAAATGATGCTCTTTTCACATTTTTAGAAAATATTTATTCGAAGCTTAATACTGTTAAAGACCAGACTACAGGGTGAAACACACCACCCCTGTAATACCAGACATTATTCGTTAGATTGGAAAAAACAGTATTGAGAGCATCGACTATCTGAAGATGGTCGAACCGAAACTGATCTATGGAGCGGTCGACATTTCCTTTCTTTCAATACCGGAACGTGGGTTGTTTATCCAGGAAGTACTACCGTTCAGGAGGGATTTCGAAAAAACAATAATTAAACGATAATTAGTTTTGATTTTATTATTATTTCGATTAATTCCGCGTCAATTTGTTATTTTATTTTATTCGCCCTGTATATTAGTATAGCGCGATATGGCTATGGTTTTTCTAAGAGATCATGAACTATGGAGTTGCGGTTTTCCCTTGACTTATCTCGATTCGGGAAGCGTAGGCAATTTTTGGAAAACTTTACTGTTCACTCGTACTTTCACTTGGAGCTTCAATACTTGATTTGAGTTGGTTTGCAGTTGCTTAGTTTAATGTTTTCTGAAGTTCACTACATTGATTGGGAACTCTCATCATTATTGTACGATACTGTGATTCGATGGACTTCTGAACCTCACTTTTGAGAGGGACATTTAACCGTGTAACAACTATGATATGACTGGCTTGGCTACTGAACACCGAATGAATGTTTGCTGGTTAGCGATTCCTGCTTTTATACTATTCAACCCTATCTCGATTTATACGTGGATTTCATTCCCACACTTGTTATCTTCAACTGGTCATAAAAAGTAATAGCTTTGTTTTGTTCATTGTACGCATTGATAAATACAATGAAATTTTAATGAGTGAATTTCAATGGCTGTCAATTATCTATAGATTTATCGCGTATGTCCGTTGTTACGATTCAATAATATCGCGACGCAATGTCAACAATTTTGGGAGTTATGATTGTGTTTACCAAGTATATCGATCTGTGGACGTTAAAAGCTGTATAAATAAAGTGTTTTATCAGGACATTTTTTAATATCCCTTCCCATCTTGGAAGTAATGGTTTTGATTACCTCGTAATTTTGATAAATTATGGGGGTCGGCGGATGGACGAGTCATCTTACTTTTCTTTAATTCTTTCGGATAACGACTTATTTTTAACTGGAACGTGCTTATCAGCGTTTTCAGTCAAGCATGTGAAACCTATTGAACTATTCTGGCTATCACGATCTTATTTAAGAATATTATGTTGTTTTGTAGGGAAGAAAGTTTTTCTGTAATTACATGGCGTAACACTACTGAGGATGTAGCAGCAGCAGTCTTTTGTGATTTTTCAAAAGCTCTTGATTGCGTCAATCATGAACTGCTTTTGAAAAAAATATTAACAAGTATGGTTTCAGAGGAATTGCTTGGGATTGGTTCGACTCATATTTGTCAGGACGTTATCAAATTGTACGCAGCGATGGGAAATATTCGGAGATTGACAGCATAATCCATGGAGTACCTCAAGGTTCGGTTTTGGGCCCAGTTTTGTTTTTGCTTTATATAAATGATTTATCCACTATAAATATTCATGGAAATTTTACTATTTTTGCCGAGTGGGAAGGATACTGACACTAATATTTATCTTGACGTCGATAGAGTAAAACAATGGTGTGACGCCAACTTTATGTGTTTTAATATATCTAAAACCAAAATACTATCTTTCAGATTTAGCTTTGATGACCTGATCCTGGGTAACCAGGCAATAATAAATAGTGAATGCAGAAAATATCTAGGATTACTAATCGATCATGAATTGAAATACATGGACCACATATCAAATCTGAACAAAAAAATAGCATCAGGTTGTTTTGCGGTTCGAGGGGTATTTCATGAACTAGGTCAAGATTTAGCAAAAATAACATATTCGGCACTCGTTGAGTCCCATATAAGATATGGTATCGCATTCTGGGGATTCTGTAGCTGTCAGCTGTTAAATTCAACCTTTTTTCTACAAAAAAGAGCACTCCGTCATATGTGTGGTGCAAAACCGAGAGATCACTGCAGATTACTATTCAAAAATCAACAAATACTTACAGTTATTTGCCATTTTGTACTGGAGACTGCTTGTTTAGTCCATAAAAAATATAAAAATACAGCGAATGTTAATAAACATAACACACGAAATTGTTTTAATCTGAGATTACCTATTCCAAGAACATCACTCATAAAAAATTATATAATATATGAAAATTTGAAGATATATAATCACCTACCAGCAAATATCAAAAATGCATGTGATGACAAACAATTCAGGAAAGGCCTGAAAAGTATGCTTGCTACTAAAACATACTATAATTTAGGGGAATTTTACTGTGATCATCTAAAGCTCAAAAAAAAAGTAATGTTTTATGTAATTTGTATCAAATTCCAATTTTACAATTGTGTGACGGTGTGTACACCTACAACTATATTATATACATGTTTTTATTATGTGACTAATTCCATCCATTTAATTGTGACTGTAAATGCTTTTGCCGCCTTTTGTTTTGTTTTACTAATGTATGTGTATTTATAAGTATACGTATATATAAGTTTTTATATTTACACTGGCTTTGTCAATAAGAGTTATGATCTGCGATCATAAAGCATATTTGATTTGATTTGATTTGTATTATCCTTACTTAAATACTAACTATACAAACTTTCAATCCCCTTTTCCCCCCGTTTATGGTTGAATTTCCAAAGATCCGGAAATACACGTTCCTTTCTTTGGAAAGGAGAGCCCAAATACCAATTTCTATGGCTCTATCTTCAAAACTAACGGTACTTCCATAAATACTTTCACCTCCCTTTCCCCCCTTTCACCCCTTTAGGGTTGGAATATCAGAAAAACCTTTTTTAGTGGTTATCTATGTCATTATAAAAATACGCTGTCGGAATTTCAGCTTTTAAACCCCGACGCAAACAGAGGGGTGTTATAAGTTTAAAGTGTATCTGCGTAAAGTGCTTTCATTTTAATTTGTCCCACTTCTAAAAGGCTAATATTTATTCTTTGAGCTAAAAAGGATAAAAAAAATATAGTGTTTTTCGTTAAGTTTTATGCTTTCGAGTCAAAAAATTTATAATCTGTCACATGTCAAATTTATTGACTTACTTTTTTTAAATATATACCTTATATATCATTTATTATTTAAAAATTTTTTTTTTTCTGATCACGAAAATATGCCAGACTTGCCCTTTCTTTTCATTAGTTTAGCACAAATTGGTGTAAATATGATTAAAATTGTAATTTTTCAACAACATCAAGATACCCGCGTTTATTATTTTGTCTCCAAGAATTGTCATAGTTTTTATAGTTATGGACTTGGACAAACTGATCCAGTCAATATCACTGATCCCCATTTACCGCCGTGATAAAAATGTTGTCTACAAAGTGCGATAGTTCAAATTTTTCGACTGCAAACTTCAAAACGGCATTTGTATTGTGATTCGACGGGTAAAAGCTTTCTATCAAAGAGAGGCACAGTGTCGAAAGTGCGCCTACAATAAATGAATGGCAATAAATGAGTCGGCCGCAAATAACCTCGAATCAACTGTAAATGAGGTGAAGGAAAAAAGAAGTGGTCGGGTGACCACTGCTGAGTTGTAGGCTGCATCAACACGTTTAAATGCACCCTTGAATACGGAATTTTATTGTTTTTTACCGTGAGCTACAAACGTGACCAAATGGAACATTGGATACTGGTAATACGAAGAGTAAAGTGAGTGGAATGTCTGTTATTATTGTACACTAATAAACAACTAGTATTACTTTTTTGTTGACCAATTGCAATGAATACGGTATTGATATTCACTTTGTATGGTATATACCTACTTGCAAATATTTAAAGTCAATTGATAATTTCATTGCACATATTTGGGTAGAAAAACATTAAAAACATTTTTTATGTAGTTTCGATGGAAGTCCATGGCAACCGAATGGGCGAAAGGAAAAAAGTCAATTGACAAATTTTGCAACTTCAATTTTCACATTGATATAAAAAATTGCATTTTTTTATACTAATAATCACAGTAATCTGAAAAACACGCATGAAACTTATTTTTATTCATGTAATACACATTCAAAATTAGTTTTTAGTCAAATTCTGACAGTAAACGAACAGTATGAGAAATATATGAAAATGTATGTATGTAGGAAAGAAAACAATATTTATCAATATATTTTTTTATATTTCTTCCATATTTATTAAGATTTCTTTATCATTTTTGTTTATTCGTGTAATTTACTCCTACATCAGAAATGTAAGTTTTAATTAAATTTCATCAATTATTTGTGAAAATATTCATCCACCTCTAATTCAACAGAGTACTGATTTATTGTCGCTGCTGCTTGGCTAATCACTTTCGCATGTATGCTGTAATAATCAATTCTTTTTACTTCCCGCACCTTATACACATGACCCGAACGCACCAATGCTGCTCCTTTTTTCACAGATTGATTCTCGAAAACGATGTGACTTGAAATAGGTAAAAACCCAATTGCAACCACCACTTGATCCATCACATATAAAACTCTTTTCAACTTGACAATAAATTACATGTAAATACTACGATGTCAGGTGAATTACGTATTCGCAGTTCAGTCGGTTAAATGCGGTTCGCAGACTACACGTCTCAATCTGCATTTTATTCGTTACTACGGCAATTTCCAAAACCGGGGCTCAATTTAATTCAAAGGTTATACATGCCGAATCACAATGCAACAGCAGTTTTTACGTTTGTAACAAACAAATTTAAACTGTTGCACTTTAAGAACACTCTATTCATCACAGGGGCAAATACGGATAATTTGCGAAATCTGGAGTAAGTCGCCCGATTCTGCCACTGCGGCGCTACTTACAAAGGTGCTCTTGGGTATTTATTATGATATAGATGATTTTCTGGTTTGTAAACTCACAACATTTTAGTAAATTACTCAAATCTAGAAGCAACAAATTCCTTGAAAAATAAAATAAATCCATTTTACAAATAGCAAACAATTTGAAAAAATATTTTTCGCACTTATAAGTGCACGTAATATATACTTTTTCTGTCCTCTAATTTTTAACAAAGTGGCTCTATTTTTTTGCACCTGTCGAATGGCATTCCTAATTTCATTTTTAGATCATCCAAAGAATAGCACGGCGTAGAATAGACAATATTTTTAACGTGACCCCATAAAAAAAAGTCACACGGTGTTAGATCGGGACTATTAGGAGACCATCTAATAGTACCCGATTTTCCAATCCACTGTGGATAGTTTCTATCCAAGAACTGGGTCAACATTGTATGGCGGTGCCCCATCCTGTTGCCAAATTAAATATTTTGATATGACTAGAGGTAAATCGTCAATACGTTCTTCAATTTCTGCTTCTGGAAAATTTAAATAAACCTGACCAGTTAACGAACCATCAAAAATTAAAGTATCCAAAACATTCACCAATTAATCCGCAACAAACACTAAGGGACTGCCTACCTTGATACTGAATTTCCTGTATTTGATAAGGATTTGAATCAGACCAATGTTTTATCCAGAAATGATTTTTATCCCTTTGAATGATTTCTAAGATATGTCTGGGAAATTGCAGTTTGGTTTCCTTTTGCGCTGGTGTTAACTTTTGCAACTTTCTTAGCTTGTATGGTTGAAATTTGTATTTCTTAGTCACTGCGTGGGCTGACTGGCAATTATCCAACTACATCGTTAAATGAATTTTGAGGATTGGCTCTAAGATATGTTAAAATATTATTCTTCTGTTAAAACCGTTTTTGGCCTAAAAGTTTTTTTATATTCAGGCTACCAGTTTCGAAAAACTTCTTAAGTCTATAAAACATTTTGTTCCAATAGTTACGTCAAAAATGTGTCAAGACTTTTGAATGTCAAAAGTAGCTATTTTTGAACCGACTGCAAAAAAAATCTGCATGGCGTGCAAAAAAGTACAGACATACGTTGTTTAAATACAGGTAATACACAATACCCATCATTCTAATTTCAATAGTTTTTTATTAAACGTATTACAATCATATTCCATCCATACTATTTTTTTATAAGATTTATATTAATAGTACAATTGCTGTTATTCTGTATGTTAACCCTTTCAATGCTCTTGACGCATATATACGCTAGCCGCTTAACTACTCTAGACGTATATATACGCATCGAAAATAAAAATTAGATAGGATTACTGTATTTGGATACACTTGCTGATAATGTCATTTATATCTCTGATCTGCAAAATTAGTCTAGTTAAATCTTCGGAATATCCAATCTTGGGAAATTCTCCGAATCGATAAACAAATTGTAATACTAAAAAAAAAATACAATCGCGTTTGTATACCCTTGTCCAATTCTAATGGTACAATTTTTGTTTTGCAGAAATGCGTTGTTGCCAAGTTGGTTACTTCGGATTACTGAAAATCTGATATGGGGATGATTCGAAGTGATTACTATACTAATCAATCAGGCAAATCGTGCATTAAACAAAAACGGATGTATTGTTACGAATCCATACTACGCCCCTGGAAAATGAAACGCCACTGGCCAGGATTCCAAAAAAACACAGCAGGTCTAGAGCGGAAACGAATCGAGAACCAGCATTACGCCGCGCGAATATTCGAAATGTTCATGAATATTCCAGCAGCGGAACTTACCAGAGCCAGGACTTCAATATAAGGCCTCGACGCGCTGAGACATGTAGTACACAGTATAGATTTAAGTCAGTTCGGAGGGTAAAGACTACAGATTAGCGACTTCGGAGTGTTTACTTCCATTATTCCGGCCAATACATTTAGGCTAAACTGCACATGATGACGTTTTTTTCTAATCTTGTTCGGATTTTCTACAGCCCAGACATGAATATTGTGGAAATTTACTACTTCATCGCGGCTAAATTTAGCCTAGTCAGTAAAAAGGATGCGGGTAAAATATTCAGATTTCTTTCGCACTTTCCAAGTACCCACCTAGTGAACTGCAAGCGTCGTGGGAAATCCCCTGGAAGCAATCCTTGAACACATTGAACATGGTATGGATATAGACTATTTTCACTGAACCGTGAAACACTAACGTCACACTTACAAGTAAAACAAATTGCTGTTACAATTTGAACGTCAAAAGCGTCAAAGGGGGAAACAAGGTACAAAGTCATAGCCCACTAAGTATTTTATTTTTATACTTCAATATTCCCCTTTTATTTGCCAGAAATTTTCTTGAAAACTGTTAACTGATTAAAAAAAAAACAGGTTTTTTCGTGGCCAACTTAACTGTGATATTCAAATAGTTTTTTTTAATAGAAAATTTTTAAAGCAAGAAATGAATAGAGCGTCTAAAAAACCAAGAGCCTGTGAATTTTTCGAACATTTGATGCATAATTGTAGCCACAATTCAAAATTTACGATTTTTTCGCTTAACTTGCGATGTCTGTAGCTTGGAAGGGGTGAATTTTAGGACACATGTTTATGGAAAAAAAAGACTTATTTTGACCCAAGGAATGCGCCCTTGAAATATTTGTCTGCGAAAGCCATTTGCGTACGTGCCACATACAATATTTTTTTGTACAAGTTTTTCTAAGAATGTTTTATATAAACGCATTTTATTTCTGCCATCAAAATAAAGAAATATCAATAATCAATCAAGTATGGCAAATTTAGGAAATGAAAAAAATTCCAAAATTGCAATTTTTACGAACTTGTCCGTGAAGTGTTGACATGGCTATGGCACATGTGAAGTACCATCGTGCCTCATTCGTTGTTTAGAAACATACAAAAAACCTTTTTAATTTTTTATTAGTTATGGTATTTTGTATGTTTTTTCCAGTTAATATAAACGTCAATCCAAAATATATATAATTTGTTTTCTTTGCAACGGTCGACAATCGCCATCCACCATGGTGTTTAAGTCTCAAAATATCAGCCCCTGAGCCAACTAAAAGCGAAGCAGAGGACCTTCTAAAACTATGGCCAGTACATTTCGCAGCATTAGGTAATCCACGGCATGATGCAATTAGTTTGCAAAAGTATTTATTCCGACTACTTGAACAGTACATTTTCCATTCCTATACTGAAGAAAAAATCTAGGGTTTTCTTTTAAGAAATGCCTTCACTTTGGGATGATCACAACAGCTGAAGTTGATTTTAACATAGAAAACTTCGACCACAGGGTTGACGACTTCATAGTTTTAGATTTTTCTCCCAAATACGCAAGAATGATGGGTTCTGATACCTTAGATATTTTTTTCTGAGAACACCAACTATTAAATGCTAACTGCTTCCGCTGACTCCATCACATCGGCACTAAAATAACTTTCTTCATACATAATTAAAGCGATATTTTATAAATTTACGAAAATTATCTGATTACGGTTTTACTGTAATGGCGACTTCAATAATTGAAATGTAACTATGCACCCTGACAACCTAATATTTGTTCTAATCTTTCCTGGTAGGTATATAGATTGATTGAAATAATTTTGCTTGATGTCACTGTCACTGCCAAAATAATAAAAATTGGACGTTTGCTTTCAAAACGTTAATAATAAAGGGTATTTTCATTTTTATATTAAAAAACCAAAGTACCTATTGGAAAAATCATGTTTACAACTCGAAAAGGCTTTTTTTTGCACTTGCGAGGTTTCATAACTCACCAACGGCTCGTTATGAAAACTTCTCGCGCGTGCAAAAAAGAGTCGCTTTATATTCTTGTTGTATAAATAACTATTTTAGATGGAGCTCTTCTACCTGGAAATTGCAGTCAATCTATTTCTAGGAGCTTTTGTAACACTACCACTTTGTCGATAAATATCGAACATAAAAAATGTTTCTTCTATGAAATATCTCATTTTGTTTCTTGACCAAAATACTGTCAGGGAACAATATTCAGGTATGACATTTAATAATTCGAGCGAAACTATGACAATTCTTGGAAACAAAATAATAAACGCGGGTATCTTGATGTTGATAATGTACAATTTTAATCATATTTATACAAATGAGTGCTAAACTGATGAAAAGAAAGGGCAAGTGTGGCATATTTTCGTAATCGAAGAAAAGACGTTTTTTTAAATAGGGTGAACCATTTGAAAAAAAGTGAGTTATGTTTATAAAATGTTTGACTCAACAGCATAAAACTTAACGAAAAACACTAAAATATTTTAAAGCCTTTTAAAAGTGGGACAAATTAAATTGAAAGAACTGTACCTGTGTATCTGTCTGTGGCACCGTAGCTCCCAAACGGATGAACCGATTTGATTTTGATTTTGTTTTGAAATGTGACTTGATCGAGAGCGTTCTTAGCATGAGCCAAGAAAATCTGTTCAGCCGTTTGAAGATCATCGGCTCTTTTCTAGTTGATGAAGGGATGTGAGCAACTTCCATACGTCTGATCGATTCGAAATTTGGTATCCTGTTACTTCAATAATATTGCAAGAATATGATAACCTTGACCCTGGAATCTACTAGAGGTTTGTTTTGTGTCGTTTTTTTTAATTTTCTGAAATTTGATTATTAGGTCCAGCGGTTTGGCCTGGGAAATTATGAATCAGTTAGTCAGGATATGTAAATTTATATGTACAGATAAGTTGTTTTCATTTTCTCAAGATATGTCGGTTGTTTCGTTTTATGTGAATATCTGGTAACCCTGAACTTTTAACCAAGCAAAAGAGAAGACTACGACGATTTTTATAGAGAATTGGTTTTGCTACAGATTAGGCATAAGAATCCAAAATAGGCTAATGTTCTAAAAGCACTATAACTACGTGAAGATATCATGAAAATCACTATAATCAGTGGAGCTGCTTTAATACATGCAGGAAGAAATGAGTTGAGATTGATACACAACCCCTTCTCTTTTAAGGTTACTGAATTAGCCATTATTTAAACATTTATTTATCTTCATATTTGAGATTACAATAATGTGCAGAGACACGAAATTTTCAAAATATTTTTAACGGATTCTACAGTTTGTGAAAAGTTTGTTGGTAATTTTCTTTTTTTTTTCTAAAACTTAAAAAAAATAAAATAAAGTCGGCAAAATTCAAATGGCTTCTTTCTAGCACCATTGCAAAATGTAGTGACGTAATCACCCTATCAACCAATCCCAGAGTTGACAGCTTCAATCAATTTTGCAACGTTGCTATATTTTCAAATCTCAGGCCGCGCCTCCATAACAAGAATAAATGATTGGCTTTCTCTTTATCAGAAATCGTTTTGATGGACACAACGATTCATAATATCAAAAATAACACAGATCGAATGTTTTTACACCCTTCAAATCCGCCATCGTCGCTTGACATTGCGAATAGTGTTTTAGTTCTGACATTTATATTTTAAGAAACTTGGCAACATTGCCGTTTAACTCCATAATCAACCCGATTACGCCTATTGGCTGCTCGGTCGTTTACGTCACGAAGGGCGCCAATATTAGTAGATTCAAAATTTGCCGATTTTCAAAAACGAATGAGAACTGCTGTAATTGAAATTTGACTAGAAAAATATTGTCTAGGTACATTTATATATGCGTTATGTATTTTAAAGCATATTTAAAGCGATAATAATTTCTCGTGTCCTCGCCTATTGTGTATACAGTGCGTCTCACTTCTCATGGAAACACCCCCGTATCTTCCGTTATTATTGGAGTTGGATTCTATAATTTTCACCATAGTTAGATATACCGAGGATAAGTCTAACTCTTTTCTGGGGTCAATCTGAGTGACATACACTGCGCGCCAGGGACGATGGATATATTGATTTTTGCGAAAAAATATATAAGGGGGCAAGATAAGCTCAAAATTCTTACGGATTAGTGATCATGACATCAACTTTAGTACCATTCCATATTCTCGCGGAAAAACTTTCAGTTCGGAAAAATCCGAATCCGAGTAGAATTCTGAAAATCATTAGGTTCACCGGAAATGATATTTCTGGGGTTGTCCTGAGTGATATATAATGCGAGCCACGGGCGGGATAGGCGAAATTTTACTGATTGGTGATTAGGACCTAAAATGTATAACCGATAGGCATGTTTGCTGAAGAATTTTTTAGTTCAGAAAAATTCGAATTTTCCCACTTCTCATGGAAAAACCTCCGCATCTATCGTAATTAGTGGAGTAGAGCTCTGAAATGCCCACGATAGGTGGATATTCTGGGTATGAGTCTTAATGATATCTAGAGTCAAATTAGCTGAGCTTCCAGAGGAGAGTACAAAAATATGGATTATCTAATAAAGTATTGAACTTTATTTCCGAAAACATCACAAAATCGAAAACAGTGTTCAAAATGAAAAAATAACAGACTCTGTTATTGAAGCATATCTAAAAAAAATCCTTTCTTTTTCTGTTCATTAATATTCACTAAAGAAACAACAGCTAGAGAAACTAAATGTAGAAATATTTCTCAATAACACTGCATTATCAGTGATAATTATCACTCGATATCACGTTCTACAGTTATAAACTCTGGGAAGTGAGACAAATTCGAATTTTTCGGAACTGAAAATTTTTTGGCGAAAATATACATCGTTGATGTCCTGATCACGAATCCGTAATAATTTTGAGCCTGTCTTGCCCCCTAATATTATTTTTCGCACAAATCGTTATATCTATCGTTTCTGGAGCGCAGTGTATGTCAGTCACTCAGATCAACCCTATGAGATAATTTAGACTCCCCCCCTCCCCGGCCCGCCAGTACACAGAGAGAAAAGGCTGCAGCAGGTTTATGCACAACGTTGTGTAAGGCACAGTTGTGCAGATATTTTACGCAATAGTCCAATCTTTCATCATAAGCGTTTTGTGAAATTCAACAAATATTTGTGCAAGGCAATTTGTATAGTATTTATGCACTTCTACATTGCCCAAAAATACACAAAAATATGCACATCTACCATTACACAATTTTATGGAATATATCTACAACACATTTGACTTAAGTGACACCCTTTGTGCACTTTTCATTTCATATGCACACATTGTATAATATTTCAACACAATTGTATGAATCGCCCCACTTAGCAATGGCGTCGTCTCACCCTACTTAATACGCACGCGCGGCACATGCACCTGTTTGATTCCTGATATTTGGATCCCTAAATTCACTATTGTTTTATATTATTCTATTTGTGCTGTATGCCATTCCGGTCGGAGGTCGAAGTGAGACTTGTGAATAATTTACATATTTTTATTTGTTTATGTGTATAGTGCAAATAAGTACTACTATTTACAAGTCTATATTGATGAAATGTATGGTGTGTTTGAATACTTGCGAGGTTGGGAACTTCCCGAGTTGATACCAACATTTGAAAGTAAGTCTCGCCATTTTTTTTATAACATGAAACCTACAAAATGACTCATTTTCATCATTTGTAACGGATTGATAAGGACATGTCTCACCTACTTAATAGAATGAGATAGTTTAACACGAAGATTACTTTTACGTTACTATTCAACGTGTCTGGTTTTCTGTAATAGTAAACCATTCATATAGTACTTATTTTAGGAAGAAGTCATGTGTTACATTCAATTCCCTGTCTCCGAATAACCTCAAATCAATTCTTCACATGTTTTTTTACGCGCCAAATCGTTGATATGATATTTCATGGTGTTACAATATGTAAATATAATCTATATCACATCAATATTATTATTTTTATTCATTGGTATTTACGTGGGCCAACATTTTGCAGTTTTTGATGCCCAGTGCTTTTGAGTAAAAGCTTGTCTCTCATTTTCTTACTTTCAATTTCATTATTCAATTCGTTTTGTCATTATAAAATTTCAAAAATCTATCATAGACAAAAAATTCCAAATTTGTATTTACTACTTTATACACATGTTAGGTGATGTGTTATTTCGTGTCTGTTTCTTCATATCAATTGATTGATTTACTCAAATTACTTTCTAGAGCAACAAATTGATGTTGATGTCTTCGAAAATTTGAATAATGAAGACATCAAAGAACTGATACCAGTTCTTGGTCTTCGTAAAAAATTCTGAAGAAATACAACGAATTCAAATCTGTACAAGAGGTAAGTCTTTGATTATTCAATATAGGAACTGAGTTGAATAAAATGTATTTTTAGGCTCTATTGCATCCAGCAATTATGGAAAACTCCTTAAAAGATGATAATTTCAGTGGTAAGTCTGATGTATCATGTGAAACACGGTACGATTCAGATTCAACAATCACCAGCCTGTCGGATATTAGCCAAAATACCTCTGACTTGGTAGAAAACAACTTGACTCCTCTAAGATATTACACTGAAAAAGCGACTGTTGGAAAACCTTACGAGATAAAAGAAACAACCCCTTCAGATGTAAATGTAGTTTCGTATTTCAGTATTCCATTTTGAGACTTATTTTTATTTTTCAGAGTGTGAAACATTTATTATCAAGTACCGATGAAGGCAAAATTATTATGTCTTCTTATGAGAAGAATAAATCGTTTCTAAGGAACGATTTATCGAGAATGATCATGAAGAACAAATTAAAGAAATCTTCAGACGAAAAGTAGGCTCCAGTTTTGATTTTCCAAACAGCATTAATTATTCATAACTGTTTTTCAGAATCAGTAGAGTTGGCGAAAGAGGTGTATGTTATTTTTGTACATCAATCTCCTGACATTTACTACATACCCTATGCTAGAACACCTGGAGGAAAACCAGTCACAGCTAAAGGAAAACTTTGGAGTGCTTATGTTAATTTTCGTTTCATTTCTCAAAAATGGTTGTAACTCAGTTATATCCTCATATTTTAGTCCAAAAAAATACCTGTGCTATATGGCATAATATCATTAGCAAACCTCTATATTAGTATTTGTGATCAGTGTTTTTGTGACTTGAAGTTTTGGAAATATTTTTGTTCTACAAGAATTACTGTCTTATTTTTGGTTCATTTATGTTGATTGTGATATTGTGTTTCTGTTCTTTTTTATACCTAGAGTTTATAATTCAGTTATCTATTTTTGTTATTTTCTTATTTTGATGAAATAAACATTATTTTAATGACATATTTTTATTTCAACCTTTTGGAAAATGAAGATTTATTATAATGCAGGAAATTACATTTTAGCTTATATTTCTTAACAAAATAATATATAAAGGAGCGATCTGGTAAAAACTGCTCATTCTTATCATATTTCTTATGGAAGTTATACGCCTTAAGTGTATTTTCTTTCTTAAAATTATAAATAGTACATGCAAAATTTGTGCATGTTTATACACAAATATGCACAATATATTAAATATACCTACACAATTCATGTATGCCGAGTACACAAATTTGTGACATTTTTTTAAACCTATATGCACAATACCTACACAATTTGTACTAGATAAGTACAAAAATTGTTGCCATTTTTTACATTTTATGTTTATGTTTCTTACACAATTTATGCATGAATAGTACAAAAATTGGTGACATTAGTCGCACAACATACTGATTAATTTTATAGATTTTGTGTATACTGCAGGTAATAAGGCCCAAGGTGGTGCAACAATAGAACATACATTCTGTTTGTGTTTTAAACAAAATATTTACTTTCTATTCATTCCTTGTATCCGGTAGCTACATAATATTGGTTGATAAAATTGAACAAAACTATTCTGAATAATACAACACTGAAGTGTATCGTTTATACACAATATCTCTAATACAATATTATAGAAGAATAATAAACAAATTGGTGCTGTCAACTTTTTAGAAACAAATTGTGCTGAAATTATTTACAATTGTGTAGAAAACATACATTAATTTCTTTCTGTGTATACCTACCGATCGTGAAAATTACAGAATTCTACTCCAATAATTACGGAAGATACGGGGGTGTCTCCATGAGAAGTGAGACACACTGTATAATGGAAATGGGAAATGGTACATATAAATTGAAAAATAGAATATTATGTATAATCAGACAGTTATTAACTGGTATAAGATTATACATGGTTTCAGATTTTTTTTATGTTTAATTCAACGATATCATCACAAAAGTTAATTGGATAACGACTCAACAGGAATAGCCTGCTGGTAAATAATTACAAGAATCAGCCTTCCCAGCATTTTCAATTCCAATTGAAGACCATCCCCAATCAAAACAGCCATTATCGCCACAAAATACTCGGACTGCAATCGTCTTTTTCCCATTCATGGTCCCATGGATGTTAGACATTGTTAAGTCTTTTATTGGAACGTTGCTCTTAGCGTGTCCTGAGCCTCCACCATTTCTATAGTCTTGTTGGATGTGTATTCCGAATATGGTGGCTCCTGTAAATGAATTATTTTCTAGTTAAAATGGATCGAAAAAGGTCAAGCTGTTCTATTCCACTTTTATTCTCGGAGACGTAGCCAAGAGAAAAGGAGAGGAAACCCTCCAACATCGAATCAATAGGTTAAATCATGACCCAGTAGGTAGATCTGATGAATCATATTTTCTATATTTTGGTAGAGCTCGTCCAATATTGAAACGACCACTTTGGCCTTCCCCTATCTAACAACCAATTCTTCTCGAAAATGCCCGGACTGTGGCTATTGATAAAAATTCCATAGGCGTACCGAATTATTTGGTATAGGCGATACACGAGACGTAGTTTTTGGCGGACGAGTTTTGTGATTATGGTCCGATTCGATTCAAAATTGGTATGTGGAGGTTTTCGGGGTCGAAGATTATGAATTTTTTGTCAAAATTCATGAATTTAAGATAATAAGTGAACTACCTATTTATTAATCAAACAAACCTAACCTTTCAAACGCTGCATGCCAAGACACTGGTGAAGATTTGCCGTAGCACAGTAAATCGTGTCCACTCGTGTTTTCCCCCTCTTTACCTACCAAACGGTCGTTTCAATATTGGACGAGCTCTATAGTGCAGGTGTTTTCTGATGGCGAAGTAGGCATGCTCCCGTCAATATAGATTTGCATTTCCGCAGGTAAGCTGAGCATTCACGGCCTGCCTATAGACGTAGAGCCAAGTGGTAAACAATGTACGGATTGTTTCCTTTATTGGGAGTTAATTTAGCCTACTAATTTAGATTTGTCATGAAGGCAGCATCAATGTTTGGGATGATATTTTGTGAAATTCGGTAGCTTGGTGACGTAACGACGTCACAAAGATGGCCGCCGAGTGAAAATCGTACCTAGTATACCATTCTAAGGTCCGGTTTCATTTGTAAGGACTGAAACTATCATACAAATTTCGAACCAGCATAAAGCCAGTATCAATGTTTGGGATGATACTATGTTAAATATTCGTTGGCTAAGATGGCCGCTGGACGATTTCCGTTGTATTGGCAGATAATTACATGTACTAGAATATGGCTCCTTACCTTTTGCTCTAGATTTGTGCTATGATAAAATACTAACTAACAAAGTTAAACTATTTGAACTGTTGAGTAAGAACTTCTCTCCTGCAGCAGTAATATCGGAAAATGCTGCATACATAATTTTAACTCCGCGCTGATAAATTGCTCTCAAGAATTATTCAAGAATCGTATTCACGAATCGATATTGTTTTCGATACGTACAGAAGTACATCAATAAAGAATGCTGAGAGAAAGCGGCGTGAAACGTCTGAGGCGCGTAACTTTTCTAGAATTGAGGCAGCCCGTCCTATAATCAAATGGAGACAGTTCCTAACAGTATGTCAAAACAAATCAGTGCTTATCAAATTTCTGACGCAAAAGTGGCAACAACCAAAATACACTCACTGGTCCAGGATTATGTTTCTGACATGTGAAGACCACTGCGACCAACTAACATCAAGTAACGCAACAGTTCCATCATTGGACTGTTCCCACGAAGAAGGAGACACGCATATTGCTCCACGCATATCATGCTGCGAAATCTGGATTTAGAGATGTAATTATTCACTGTGAAGATACTGATGTCGCTGTTATAACACTTCATACCAAACCTACCTTTAACGAACTAGGATGTAAAATCTTCCTAAGAAGGGAACTAACAATCGGCTCAAGTACTTTAAGAACGATATGTTTGCTAATATAGCTGAAGGGGTATGTCTAGCATCACCCGGTTTACACGCCTTCAATGGGTGCGACACAGGGAATGCGTTTGCAGCACTGAAGCTCGTGCGTACACATAAAGAATTTGCAACTGCCATGTCTAGACTGGGAAATAGTTTAGGTGTATCTGACGAAACAATCATAGTTCTCGAGACCTTCGTAGGTCGGTTATATAGTCACGCGACTAAAATTACAAGTGTCAAGGAGCTATGGTACATTTTATTCTGTGGCAAACACGGTAACATGAAATCACACAATCTGCAAAATCATATAACGAGCCATTTTCAAACAATGATATGAAACAAGGCACTAGATCCACAGCAAGACATTCCATCACCTGAAAATCACGGATGGTTACTACAAACAGACAATGACGGTAATACTGTGTACATATTGATTGGACGAGCTGTGATCCAGCACCCCTTGGTGTACTTGAGTTAATGTCATGTTCCTGCAAGAAATATTGTGGACCGAACACATGTTGTTGTATTGAAAATTCATTGATTTTTCCAATAATTCTGATGACCGGGGATTTCCAGCTAAGATATTCCATTGAAACGCTGGAATGTAGATTGCACAAAACATATTTTTGTGTCACCATAAAAAAATTAAGCCGGTCCCCCATAAGGGTAGTTTATACCTGCGATTTTTCGTGAAAATTTGTTGACTGAGAGTTTCCGGTGAAGATATTTTATTCAAACGGTAGAAAATGATTACAAATAACATATTTTTTGCCCGATCATAGAAAAAATATAAATGAACCCCGTGATGGGGGTAGTTTATACTTAAATTTTTGGTATCCTGAATCCAATGGATATATTTTATTGAAACGCTGGAATATGATGGCACAAAACATATTATTTGTGCCACTATAGGGAAAATTCACATCAGCTACCTTGTAAGGGTAAGGGTAGTTTACACTGCTGACCTGGTAAAGCTATTTTATTGAGGGGTAAAATACTTTTTGCGCAATCATAGGAAAAGTACAAATCACCCCCCCCTCATGAGGGTAGTTCAAACTTATGAAGAATTGCTGACTTGCAGACTCGAGGTATCCAGTAGATATTTCAATGAAACGCTGGAATATGATTGCACGAAACATATTATTTGTGCCACCATAGACAAAATTCGCATTAGTCTCCTCATAAATGTGACTATCGTCGTCAAATATTAAAATCGCTATCGCTATCGTGGTCGCGTAGAATTAATCTAATATACCTTAGGTGTAACATACTAAAATTTCAGCAAATTCTATCGATGCCTAGAAACCCCCTTATATATGTGCTAGTCCTTTTACAGGTTTCAATTCCGAAAATGAGTTGGCAAAATTAACTTATTGCCCGCCCCCCCCCGAAAATTTCCTTTCGGTTCGTCCCTGGATTATAGCAGCGCATTAAAGAACCTAAAACCTAAAAGGTTTCCCACCATATTTCCTAAAAAGGATGTGGAGAATGTTTGAGAGAGCTCCATAATGTGCGCACCAGCAAAGTTATTTGAACAAATACTTTATGTAACTATATTGAGAAGTATTTTGTATCCCAACAACATGGACTCATCGCCAATAAATCTATTAGTACAAACCTGTTTGTTTTCGAAAATTCCGTGTACGAAACATTGGAAAGCAAATCCCAAGTAGACACAGTCTATACGGATTTTCTTAAAGCGTTCGACAAAGTAGATCATGACCTTACTTACTTACTGTATACAAATTTGGGCTGGGTAACTTCCTCAAGACAATAAAAAGTTACTTAGAAAATAGATATTCAAAAGTGAAACATAACGGAAATACATCCTGAAAATTTGAAGCCAACTCGGGTGTTTCTCAAGGCTCAAATCTAATTTTAATTTGAATCAACGATCTGCCGTCTGTGCTAAAATTGTCTGAATGCCTATTATTTGCGGACGATTTGAAATATTTAAACAAATACATACAGTACGTGATTGTACTATGCTTCAAAAAGATATTAACAGAGTCTTTGAATAGAGTCTGGCTGAAAAAACTTATTTCAACGTTGAAAAGTGTGTGACACTGACTCTTAGTAGAATAAAAGACCCTGTTTTATTCGAATATATGATCGGTGACCAGGTTCTGATGCGACGTATTAAAGTAGAAGACATCGGTATTACTTTTTCCACCACATCACAACTATACTAAAATCCACCAACCGGTTGCTAGGATTTATAATCAGGCAATCCCCAAATTTCACAAATATCGAATCCCTTAAAATTCTTTACTACAGTCTAATTCGACCTAAACTAGAGTTTGGTACACAAATATGGTTTGCTAAACACCAAACCCAAATTGGGTCAGTTGGAAAAAATACAAAAAAAATCTGAGATTGATTTACTACAAGCAATATAATGAACGAGCTGATTATATAACTGTAAGAACACACCAACTGAGGAGTGAATTTAAAATACTATCGCTAGAAAATAGACGAACTCTCACAGTGTTAACTTTTTTGCACAAATTGATGAACAACAAAATGAACTCACTGGAAATTTTATCACTAGTAAGATTCAGCGTACCCCCAAGAAGAAGTCGATCTTTCCCTATATTCAATATTCCTCTTATGTTAACTACTAGACCACCGCTTGTGGCCATGTTGCGACTAGCTAATGAACTCAATACCTCAATAGAATTATATTAAACAGTGTTGCAAAATACATTTCGCACATCAATACTGCATCACCTCATACAACTCTCTGGGTAATTCAACCTCAATATATGTATAGGTTAATGTTAGCACACACCTTTGGACATAATTGATTTTTCTTCGAACTTAACCATACAAACCGTGTTAGCAATAAGTTAACCTGTCAATATTCCTCGAAGTGTTTCCAAACTATGACGTACTAGTTAACCAACCACACAAACCATCTCACTGAGATAGTTTGACAGAGTAGTTATCTTGTTGGAGGTTAGGTTTTTTGTTTATTTATATAGAATGATAAGGATAAAGGTCTAGAGTTGAAGGCTTGCTTCTACCTCCCGAGTATTTCGGTACCTTATAATATCTGCTAATTAATTCTATCAAATTGTAGCAAGTACTATTTTTGATGCGGAACAACATATAAAAATCACGGTCGAAATATTTCTGAATCCAGTCATCATCTACAATGGGCATTCTGAAATGTTCATCATCTTCCAGCATTTGCATAATTCAGATATTGATAAAATTTATTCCCGATGAATTGATGGCCACTAAAGAAGGATGTGGTGAAATCTGAATATTTTCTATAAATTCCAGTACTAACAAATTTGCCAAATTCATTTTCATTGTTTTTTCAAGAACTCGAAGACACAGACGTGAAGAAAAGATAACGAAATATTAATCAATGCCGTAATCAATTTTTTAACCCTCAACAACAAAAACCAAATCTGTCATCTGTTCAACCTTTAAAAGTTAAACCGAAGTCTACCGTGACGTCATACAATAGTTAACCTGGTTTGCGTGGTTAAGTTCGAAGAAAATTACTATAGTCTACTAAACATTGATGTTACTTTTTTATCTTTGTAATGAGACCTTCGTGGTCTGTTGGATGAAAATAAATAGATAAAGCTCTCCCTTACTGTAGACTTGCATTCATTATTAGAAAGCACCCTAGTAGTATAGAGTGGTTTTTAAATTGAGGATCCCTATCTCGTAATGCGACAAAAGTGCAGACACATAGCTTCTCCGGGTTAAGAATCGAAAGTAAAGAGTTAGGCCTGATCGAAGGGTGCTTTTCGACCGAAGATTTATAACATTCATCGCCGCGAAGTTTTAGAGTGCATAAGCCCGCGCGCTCCGCCACGCTTGTAGGTCCAAGTAGTTTGAAAGCTTCAGTTTGCATAATTTTGCCTGCATCACGCTTAAGCAACTTTTGCTTTGGTTGCCGGTCACCGCATTGATAAGTTAACCTGTTAAGCTGAGATCCCCGCCCTATAAATGTAGACGTAGTTTGGAGAACAATAAAATGACTGAATGAGAGATAGTTTTGGCCTGCTATATTTTGTTGTATAGTTGAGGCGTCGACGTCCAGGCAGTTAACCAGTTAGGTCAAGTTAGTCTGCCCATCTGGCTTCTAGAAAAAAAGTTATTAGATCGACCCTGGAACCTATTTCTTCACTGAGAATGCTTGGAGCAAGTGGCCCTTCCCAGTGGCGGCCCTAGGGCGGTGCGACCGCACCGGGCGCCTTCCTGGAAGGGGCGCCAAAATTATCCAAAATGCGACCGCTGCGCCGGGCGAAATTTGAAGAAAGAGAAAAAAAATGTCGACCCCGAGACTCGAACCCTGAGCGCCCGCGCAGTAGGTGAGGCCTCGCCTCGGCCATCTCGCCGTATAATTTGATTACGAAGTTGTAGATGAGCCATCAACTGATCCTGAAGAATTGTTTGAAATAAACGTCTTCTGCCCCATGACTGATACCATTGAAAGTGCATTGGTCACTCAATTTAAACAACTATCAATCATAAAAAAAAAATCTGAAAGGTCCATATTGGAGAACGCCTATGCTGATTTCCAATTCAGTTTTACAGATAAGGAAAAATGTGACGTGTCTGGTTGTGAATTGGTTGAGGAACTTATGAGCCTCAGCCCATTATTAAAAGATCTTCAATCAGCAGAACCAATTAAGGTTCTCCGACTTATTAAATATAATGAATGGCAGGATATTTTCCCGAATGTGTGGACAGCACTTCGTATCTTGCTGACTATATGTAACTGTTGCTTCAGTAAATTAAAACTCATGCAATTTACTTACGTTCTACTATGTGTCATGAAAGACTGTTGGATCTTGAAATCTTGTCCATAGAAAATGCCATTGCCCAGGAGTTAAATTATTCCGAATTGATAAAAACATTTGCGAACGCAAAAGCTAGGAAAGTAGCCATCTAGATTTCTCATTAAATTTGATTAAACAATTGATTGTTGGTAAGTACTTAGTTATTTTTTTAAGACTGTTTGCAGCATAGCAGTGTAAAGTTGTAAGTTGCCAAAGAAAATTATTGAGTGTTATTATTTCTTTCCTGTACAACTTTTCAGCTCAGAAGGCCAAAAAGGCAAGCACAGCAGCGTTGTCGAGCACGACAGTGTAGTGGACAACACTTCTTCAACTCGAATGAGCAGAACACTGGCTATGTCAAGCGAGACAGACTCCACTGTGCTTGTACGTCTATCTGATACTATATCCGTATGAGCAACTGCATAGTGTATGAAAACGGAACACTAAGGTTTTGTTTGCAGAGGGGCGCCACTTTGAGATCTCGCACCACCTAAAAATTTTGCTAGGGCCGCCACTGGGCCCCTTTTCACTTTAAACAAAAGATGGCGCCCGAGACAACCGGAAAACCGTAATTGGCGCTAAAATATGCTTGTAGAGGAATAGACCCATACATTATAATCGTATTATATCGCAAATGGATCACTAAGTTTAACCTTTAATCCTCCAAATAATAAAACAAATTATTTAATGCCGGATCGAAGCTCATAATAGGCACTTCGCAACGTCTCTGACTATTCTCATACCCATTTTCGAGAATGATCGGTTTAACTACCGAGGGTTAGAAGAAATATTAGCTTTTTGAAAATTCAATATTGATTATTTGATTCTTAGTAAAAAAATCATGACCTACCAATCACATCTATATTTCTGTACGTGACATTCCTGATTTCACCAAAATATCCATCGGTATGAGTTTTAATATGTATTGCGTTGGCTGATTTAACAACGGTACAGTCTTCAATGAGGACGTTCGATACGACGTTCTCGGGAAAGGAAGTTTTATTGAAGCCAACAGACAGACTCAAACCGTGTCCTCCGGAACAATATAAATTCCTGACGGTGATATTGGAACCATATCTGATGGCCACACAGTCGTCTTGGTTTACGATCCGGCTGTTCTCGATGATGAGATTGTTCGCTGCTGAAACGTCGAATCCATCAGTGTTGTGGGCGAGATTGTTCTGCAAATTATAATTCCATTGAGAATGAACAAGCGTTGGTCCAACCACTTTTTTGCTGGTAGCGATTTGAGATTATATGATGATATAAAAATATGCTATTTATTCGAAAAAGATAAATTGAAAAATAGAAAGAAAAACGCCATAAAGAAAATATTGGTAAATCCAGAGAAAATAATTAACAATTTTCTACACCGACAAAAACGATCCAAATGCACTAGTGCATTCGACACTATTTTATTACAACAATACATTTTTCACTTACGAGCACTAAATTGCATTATATGCTATACATAAAAAAAGAACTCTGACAACAAAGAAATTACCATTATCAAAGATCTCAAACTTCAATCAACGGTCGCACTAAGTGCAAATAACTTGCTCCTTGTCATAATTAAAGATATGTTATTGGAGTGTCATTGATAGTCATCAACACACAGAGAGCTATTAGCTATTAGTCTCCATTTTATAATTAACCTACTTTGATCTTTTCATAAATATCAGTGTCATTAGGAAAATCACGGGCATGCGCAAATGTATCACCAATGGCCAATAGTATCGCTTTCCGCTTTTTGTAAAGGAGGCGGTATTTTGCATTTCGTTCACGCAGTGATGCATGTGATTGCTCGTAATAGAATATCGAACCAACGCGGCGTCTTAACTCGAAATTACTTGTTTGTAATATTAGAGTTCATACTTATATACAAACAATATTGTTAGTGTTGCATGGTGTTTCGTGAATATCGTGAACTGTATGATGGAATTCCCGAAATTACTGGCAGCTTGGGGATTTTAGTTATATTTTTGTCTAAGTTTCTGATACAGAGTGTGACATATTGGCATATCTTATTGGTAAACATCACTCCTTATATCAAAATCTGTTTTCACTAACTCTGAAATCCAAACATATAATTTTTTATTACATTATCCTGAAATTATGGGAGAAATTGGAACACTGAAAGATTTCTACATACTTCGTTTTGAATCGAAACAGAGAGTCAAAAATTGCAGGAAATGTGTCATCACGGATTTATATATTACTAAAACCTTAGCTATCAAACATTAACTGAAATTATGCCAAAGATTTATATCAAATAGAGAATTTGGAAAATATAATGTGCCTTTTGAAAAACATTCTAGTACCCAACGTGTATGTGATGTTATACCAGAGATAAAAAAATATATTCACCTACTGTTCTGCAAAAATTTGAAACTGCCATTTTTTTAAAAAAAGTTTGCATTGATAATGTTTCTTAGGATTTGAATAAAATAATCAAAATCGAGATCATGGGTCTACCAATTTTTGGTATCGTTCGTTTCATCTTAGTCGATTCGATTAATGAGGTATGTTTTGTTTCTGAAGAAATGAAAATAATATATTGGAACAGACATTTATTTGCTATGAAGTGGAATTTGCTCACAAAAGGACATGTGTTTTGCAAACACAAATTGTGTACACTAGACACAGTGCGATTATTTCTCATTCAAATGGTAAAAAGTACATTATATGTTTTTGATTCGAAGTTCTCATGATCATTTCAAAAGGTTATTAACAAGTAACATATTCAAAAGAAAATTCATACTCATCTGGCATTTTAGTTTTTTGTATTAAGTACTTGATTGAACTCTTCCTAGTTTATTTTTTCCAATATTATTAATATCATCGTTTAACTTTTAATCTTATTATCTGGTTATTGTACAAATGATCATATTCCATGAATATTTCAGTTAAAAATATAAATGCAGATAAGTGAACGGACGAATATTGTTTTATATTTTATATATTTTAATAACACATTCTGTTAAAGAAATAATTTTAAGTTTGTAGATTTATTGGTGTAACCAAATAAAAATAAGAAATTAAATTTTTTATTATTTTATAATTTTCTATTTTGGTTCCTCCTTGACTTTCAAGTTAGTTTTCAATTAAATTGTTCGAACCCTAGACTGAAAGTCTTGAAAGTTTCAGGAATATTTTTTATTGGAAATAGTTGAAGCAAAGTGAATGCAGTTGAGCAATCAATCCTATCAAATTATCCACGAGGATAGTGAAGGGATAGTGTAATCGAAAATGGTTGTATTATCATCAAATATTTGTTATAATTTATTACTTATTCCATCATTGGTGCCTGCTTTTTGCAATCAAAAATGATATCCTCGCTGACTGGATGCATTATGGAAATAATTTTGGTATTTAAAACATGTTCTTTAACATTTCCATTTGGAAAAATTTACAGGATGTTTCACAACCATGGTCAATTTGAAACTGATTCAGATTTCTCGTGAGGAGTGAGTGGGACTGCAATTTTATCACAATGGTTTTGCAGATATTTTCAGCATGTTGGAGTTGAAAGAACTCAATAAGGTCCTCCAGTTAATTTGAATCATGTTTGGAAACCTGTTTGGAGTTTCCAAAAGAAAAATGTTGAGTTAGAATCAATTTCATTCTGTAAGGAGTTATCAATGTAGTTCATTTCTTATTGTAACAATGATCATGTGTTTGTATGATTAAATACTAGCTTTATTTGCCACAATAGCGGTGTTGAATAACAAAAGTAAATCAATTGATTAGTAAATGTACAAATATACATAATACTGTTAAGGGTAAAAGTTCTCAACTGAATTTCATTAAAATACTTTTCTGTCACGGAAGTGTCGTTCTGTTAAATTCCAAATAACTCATTTAACGTGGATTTTAATTCACAGAATAATCTTTCTATCAATATTCAATGGAATTTTCTCACAATATGACGATAAGATAGTGACTAAAGTTTATCTTTCATTCGCAGATGATTCCACATCTGATTTTATGAACATCCTGTTTATATTTTCAACAAATCGACAAATACCTTTTTTTTATACTTAATAAAACCGACAATAACAAAAACAAACAAAAACTTTGTCATTACTGTAAGTACCTGATTTGATAGTAGGTAGCACAACATCATATTTGAATTTCAGTTTGATAATGGCAATTAAACACTGTCAGGGTTTTTTTCCTAGTGACAATTAAAGGGAGACCCAGTTCCCAACACGGATGCTTTTTTTGATTGCCAATACTAAAGTTTTAATAGTGATTATTAAAAAAAAATCTCGGTGTAGTACTTCAGTAATGGTGAAACAGTATTGAAGAAGAAATATAATGAAATACAAACCATTCCCGTTGACATTCAAAAGTTGATGAAAGGCATGTACCTATTGAACGTTATTGGAGATCCTTGGACATGGAAACAAAAGTGGAGCCATACTTTACTATCTGAATGACTGTCACTCTGTTGGCAGAATATGTGTTTCATAGCCGCTTTGTTGGATAGCATGCACGTATTTGAATTAAAACAATGAAAATATGTTGCTGCTTACAAAGTGGAACTCAAGGCGTTAATGATTGTTTTTGGAATATTTTAATAAAGTTGGTATGCGTTGTCATGGTCCATTTTTCAATTCAGGGTAACTTCACTGATAAAGTCAAAATTCCAATCAAATGATTGAGGTTCGTCTTGTATGGCCAACTTTCAAGTCGAATAATCGACGGTCGACTATCGTTTTTCTATAAGTTATCATTTTCGGAAAATTTATAGGGTGTCATTGAATTAATCTTGATGTCATTTCTGGTGAAACGGTGAAACCACATCTACAGGTTCTTTAAGGAATTTCAGATTTTCTAATGAGTTTTGTTTATTTATTCATGGAGGACATAAAAAATGAACTATTAGTGAACACATGAAAGATATAACTCCAATCATTAGGTAAGTTTCGAGTGTACCTCACCTTATTCGCAGCCGATACATCAATGTCCCATCCACTAATGGTTAGACCGTCGGACTTTCCAATGTAGATACAATGGATGTGGACAGTTCAGTATTTTGAGATTCTTCAAAACAGATCCACCATCGGCTTCTATCTTCATGAACTGCGGTTTTTTGCGACCTTTGTCTCCAAGTCCATCCCAATATAAAGCACCCTGTCCATCCAGAATGGAATCTGTGAAAAAAATATATAGCAATCTTTCGTATATATATACCGGGTGAGTGAAATTCGAGTAGATGCATGGGGATCTCGGAAACGATAAGAGCTACAGAGAGGGTTGAATGGAGGCAAAGTTGCGTATTATGGAGCTCTTCTCTATGATGTTAAAAAATCTGAGCTAGCCCTCTCACTTTCAGAGATTACAGGAAAAAACGAAAAATTTGATTTTTGTTTTTCACTTATAACTGCTTTAATACAATAGATTTCCAGAAACTGTTTGAACTTTGTCATTGCAACTTTCAATGGGCTGTAAAAATATGTAAACGGAAGTGTTCTACGGGGTTTTGTTTTCCTTGGGCCATCCCTAACTATGAAATTTTAAATACGGACCTGGATTTGTTATCACTTTTTTTAGGCTTATCAATCATGATTATGACCAGTGAAGCCTAAAAAAGTGATAAGAAAATCCAGGTCCGTATTTAGAATTTCATAGTTAGGAGTGGCCCAGGGAAAACAACACCCTGTAGAACACTTTCGTGTACATATTTGTACACCCCATTGAAAGTTGCAATAAAGTAAACGTTTCTGAAATCTATTATATAAAGCAGAATAAGTAAAAATAAAAATCAAATTTTTCGTTTTTCCTGTAATCTGAAAGTGAAGGCAGCTCAGATTTTCAACATCATAGTATGAGCTCCATAATACTGCAACTTTGCCCCATTTAACCTCTCTCTCTACTCTCTTACCGATTTCGAATCCCCATTTTATCTATATCAAATTTCACATTATATATATATATTAAAAAAAATTACTGTGAATACAGAACTCTATCCGCACGTCAAGGAACGCGCTATTTTCAGGGACACCCTGCATAGTCAGTCTGTGGAAAAATCATTTGGATGCAATCGCGGGAGCCCTCTATTACACTTTGAACTTCAGTTTCTTTTTAGAAAAAGGCAATAAGAAAAAATGCAAAATATGATTTTTTGCCAAATTTGTTATATGTCACTCGAACATCGGATATCTCATTTGTTGTTGTAAAAATTCGAAAAATAATATTTCTTATGGCTTATTGAGGTAAAAAATTCAAACAAAAATATTTTTATGTTTTTAATGTTAAAAGGCAATAAGAAAAAATGCAATATATGATTTTTTGCCAAATTTGTTATGTCACTCGAACATATTGCGATAGCGATATAGCGATATTATATATAAATATAGATATATATATATATATATATATATATATATATATATATATATATATATATATAGTAATATCGAGGGGACTGTTAAAAACAAAATGGAAGGAATTTAATGAACATAGCCCTCAGAGAAAAGTGCTAACCGTTTCGGGCTCTCGGCCCTCATCAGTATGGTGGAGAAGTGCAAGGATGAACAACACTTGGTAGAAAACGACAAATCAACGGAGTCAACAAACAGAAGCCAGCCGCTCATTTGTGATTTCGGTCAGCAGACCCTGAATTCCAGGGCAACAACCAACGTGGAGGCAGCCATAGCTACCTGCGTGACATCCGAGTCCAGGAATATAAATATGAAAGAGAGTAATATCGAGGGGGCTGTTAAAAACACGTGTCTACGGTTAGCACTTTTCTCTGAGGGCTATGTCCATTAAATTCCTTCCATTTTGTTTTTAACAGTCCCCTCGATATTACTCTCTTTCATATTTATATTCCTGGACTCGGATGTCACGCAGGTAGCTATAGCTGCCTCTGTGGTGACTTTGGTTGTAACACGTGTCTACGGTTAGCACTTTTCTCTGAGGGCTATGTACATTAAATTCCTTCGATATATATATATAAATATATATATATATATATAATATATATATATAAATATATATATATATATATATATATATATATGAAATGCACAAAACTATAGATGCGACATCTAGTGCTGTGGAGTTCGAAGGCAGGAAATTTCATGCAACATCGATAGGTCACCAACAATTGTTAGTATAGGCCAAGTCAAGCTTCTGGTGCGTTCAGAGTAACGCAAGCAAATAACAAAAGAAGATAGAGGTTTTTGTTTCAACTTCAAGGGATCCCACTCAACAAAACTATAATTCTTCTTTTGTTATTTGTTTGCGTTACTCTGAACGCACTAGAAGCTTGACGTTTGGTGTTGTAGATTGGCCTATACTGAGAATTTTTGGTGACCTATGGATGTTGCACGAAATTTCCTCCACAGTACTAAGTTTGGGTTTCACTCCGCAAATTATAGATGTCGCATCTATAATTTTGTGCATTTCATTTATCCTTGCCGGTAGGTATTAGCACTCTGAGAGTCTAGGAAGACCACAAGCTGTCCTGATGATTAGGGTGACCCATGCAAATGCAAATATGTTAGTTTTTGGTGATTGAGGAGCCCTTTTAAAATTTTAGATGGATCGAATATTTTTAGGAATTTTTTAAAATTTGAAAAGGATCATAATTCCATTTTTTGTTTTTTTTTCATGTGGCAATTATTTGTTCATAAAAAAATAAGTTCGAAGTATACATTTTGAATCTTGGGGGTTCTATAGATTAGATGTTTTCGAGCGACCTTTAAATATAATTTTAGGCACTGTTTTTTTCTGTACAAACCATTAACATAATTATGAACCAATATAAACCACGAGATACATAATGATACCAATGAATATATTGTTACTAGCAAATTAATTAATATAGATAGTTTAAAAAAATCGTTGATCGGCTTGAATATCTTCTCTGATTAGTTATTCAATTTGAAATATGGAACTGAAATGAAATAAATCAGAAGTTTTTGTTATGTATTTTGAATTGTGTAATTAATAAATTGTAATTAATACAATAAAGTGTTCATAACAAATGTTGTAAAACGAGTTTTTTTTTCGAATGGGTATTCCTTTTTTTGGTTGAATTATTGTTACGAAAATAAGTACAGTACTCTCCTGCGTTGTTTATCTCGCACATGCCAGACGATGTGACGGTTTTTTAATCAGGCAAAATTCCAGAAATATGAAGACCGACTGGTTGAGGACAAGCTGAGCTTTCCCATCGAATGATCTCTATGTTTCCTCGAACCGCTCGAAGATTCTGAATGCCAAGGACGAGGATATATAAAATCGAGTGTATCGCCGAAGGAGGAATCATTTATTGAAAAAAGTAGTTATTCGTATCAGCGAATTCAAGATGATTTTTTAGTGCAGTGTGGTACGCGGTACATCTTGATGGTGAACTGTGATTGAGTATTTTATTGTCAGAGTGCATTATTGTGTGGTGTTTTCGAAATGTAATAAATGGACAGTGAATTAATCGAGTATATTTTAATATCCAGTTCATAACATTATCCATATTAATTAAGAGTATGCTAGTAACAATAATTTCATTGGTATTTTATGTATCTCATGTTTATATTGGTTCATAATTATGTAATGGATGTTAGAAAAAAAATAAAGCCTTTAAACTAATATTTAAAGGTTGTTCGAAAACGTCTAATCGATAGTACTCCCGAAGATTCACAAACAATTGCCGCCATAAGAAAAAAAAAACAAATTTTGACCATTTTCAAAATTTAAAAATTCTTGAGCGACCCCTCGATATTCGATCTATCTAAAGTTTCAAGAGGGCTCCTCAATTACAAAAAACTAACATAATTCCATGCGGGACTTGGAAAACAAATGTCTGTCAAAATGGTTCACCCTACTATATAAATATATATATATATATATATATATATATATCACATATATATATATATATATATTATATATATATATATATATATATATATATTATATATATATATATATATATATATATATATATATATAGTAGGGTGACCCATATATATATATATATATATATATATAATTTTGAGGAATTAGGGTATTCAGTCTATTCCTCAAAATAATATAAGTACAGTCGAGAAAATAATTCACTATATATATATATATATATATATATATATATATATGTATCGAAAAAACAACTCATATTGTATTTTAATAAGTTTTGAGGGAAATCTGTGGAAATTTCCAACACCGCCGAGGTGACTGTTCGCAGTGGAAGGAACGCGATGATAATACTACCTTTCACGTTGATGTTTGCCGAAAATACAGTTTTGCTAATTTTTATTTTGGAAGGTGGAGAAAATCCTTTATGGACACCTTTCGGTAGTGTGGGAGACCCTGAGTACTGGAGTCTATGCCCCTGCACCTCAGACTTACCTACTAAAAACTACAGCCCATAGGTTGGTCTGGCCGTAGCTTCCGATAATACTTGAGCCATTTGGCCCATTGTATCTTACCTGATAGAATACAGGCCCAGGAGATCACAGTTGACCCGCTACACACTAGCTCTCATCTTGCCCCTTCCAGACCTTTTTTCACCATGTCGTATCCATGGTTACTGATTATTGTTCACTTCGAAGTCCCTCATAGCAGCTGCAAGAACTGCCGTGGCTTCCTTGCAGTGCTGGAGGTTCATCTGGACGACCCTTTCAGTACCCTGAAGAGTTCTCTGCCGACCCTGTAGAACGCTCGGAACTGCTCCTCTCCATTGCCCTGAAGGAAACCGAGGAAGGCCAAGAGTTGTCCTCATTCCCTTTCGGTATTTTGGCTCAGTGGTCATTTGTACCCACGAGTGAAGGGGGGGGGTTGGTCCAGTCCTGTAGTCCCTGCACAGGGTCAAGGCTGATTACTCCGAAATTCATATTTCTCGGAGGCTCCTTGCGACCGTTTCTTTTGAGACCCCGGTGCCATACATCCGTCGCCACGGTGCTTACAGCTTGAGTTTAGAATCTGTTTGCCAGAGCCTCTTAGTCGCAGCCGCCCACAGCATCACGTAACGGTCCCATTCATGCGAGGCCGCGGCACGTTCACTCCAAACCACGTGAAGGTGAGGATGGTCTTCAAGGTGCGAAAAACACAGTTACTTATCCAATTGTCTGAACGAATTTCATCGGAATGTTTATTCTGTACAGCATGTTGTTTGGAAAATTCATTGCTCCCAGTGTATGGAGCAATGTAAAGAGTCACAAACCGTGACTGTTTGACAATATCCAAAACGTTTTCTTCTGCCTCGAAAGCCCTTGTAGAGCTGTTTTGGTGGGCTCAGAAGTGAAAACCTGCACTGAATCGACTAATGGTCCAGGAAGCAATTTTGAAAGATAACGACATGAAGTCTTGATATATGACACCAATGCCCAGCCTACGCTGATGACATGGTACTGATGACACGGAAAGACAAGGAAATTGATGAATGGTTAGCGAAAGGAGCTGCGAAATCGATATTTTACCAAACAGTAATGTGACCATATGTTACATATTTCTATGAATATACAAATGAACAACATAATGTCAGTAGCGATCTGTCATTGTCAACTACGTATGTGTGTGCCAATGTTCACTAGTGAAAAATCAATTATCCCCTATTTTTTTACCCGTAAGGGTGGCTGATTCCTTTCGAAATCCAAATATAAGGTATACCCTATCTATTGAAATAAGAATCATCCAAATCGAAGAATCCAGTACTATGCCTGATAGAATCGGGAACCTTTTTCCCTTGGGGGGTTTTTTTTTTCATTTAAATGGGACCAAATTCGAAGACCCCCAAAAAAAATTGGAAGGCCAAAAATTGTACAAACATAATAAAATATACGGGTCGAATAGAGAACCTCCTCCTTTTTGGTTTCGTCGGTTAAAAATGAAAGTGAACCCTAAATATGAGAAAGAAAAAATGTTGAGAAATATTTACGGAAGAATTATAGTGGAAGTGGAATTCAGAAGCAGAAGAACTGAGAAATAGAAAAATTGTTAAATCATTGTAGAAATGAGAAGGCAAAGAGCCCGATGGCTTTTGCCAATAAATCATAGTATTCTGGATTTGCCTAAGCTCAAAGTGAATGATAGTTCTCCATTCAAATAAATGACCCGTTACCAAAATATTATGAAGTTCTCTCATTCTGAGTGCTAAATTTGTTCTCCTGGTCATTGGGTGTTTGTGATTAAACCATGAAAGCGAAGCTTGAATGGTTTAATTTTCGATATTAAGGTCACAAATTGCCCGAGTAAAATTTCCTAGAGGCAAAATGCTTGAGGGAAAATTTCAAAAATTTGCGATAAAATCCTCTTGCACGAATATATTTGATGAAATATTTCCCGAATCACATTTGAAACTGGATAAAATTACTAGAATTCATGTTATATTTGAATTTTCAACGGGGAAAATTACAACAATTCTTCTCGTTCCAAAATTCGTGTGTCCGTTTCTAAATGCTCCGTTTTATATATTCATTCATTTACAATGATCATTCACTGCTCGTGTACTCGCCCAAAAACAAAATATATATAAATTTTTCACTATCAAATATGTTTGTAACTGAAACCGGTTTAAAAAATGCTCCTGGATACGGAATCGAACCCGAGCCTTCCGACTGAGAGACTGATGCAGAATCAGAATAATTTATTGTGCCTTTTCGGTAATTACATTTTAACTTAATATTTACAATATAAACATATATACAAGTAATACAAAATCCTACCCCCACCGGTTAAAGCTCGGAAGAAATTTCGGAATGCGCCCAAAGGTCCCCGGGGGTGTTCGCACACCTCCCAGAGACAAATTGGCGAAAACCGAAATTACACCCTCTTCGAAAGAGGGAGTTCCGGTCCCAGCCTATCTCAAGCTGTTTTCTCTATATTAGGGTATAAGTTGTTTAATTGATGTGAGTCACTGTTGTCTCCCTATAATCTATACATTTTTGAGTTATTGAAATCCTATTGAGAATTTTTACGTTTGTGTTGTGTTGAGATTTCAGAGATATATTCCAGGAAAAAGTGGCTTAAATGGCAAAAAACCCGTTTGGAATAATTGAAGTGGTTGTTTGTGTGTGTTATGTTGGAGATATATTTGAGTTTTGTGTTTTGTAGGGAAAATAGAATGACAAATGATTGTGAGTTGATCGCCTGGGGATCGACCCCAGGCTCTTGTAGTTATGAAGCAATGGCCCTATCCCGAGGGCCATCTGCCAACTTGAAATAATTATCATTGAATAAATATGATGTTGATTTTGGTGTGAGTGTCTTTTGTGTTAGTTTTTGAGGTGTAATAAATTGAGATGGGGGATAAAATGTGTAAAAAATGTTTTTGGGGTTGGATGTGTGTGGTGTTGTTATGTGAAAAAAAAGTGAAATTTGAAAAATAAATTTTGAAAACACCGGGGCTCGAACTGTCGACATCTGGCTTTGCAGTCAGTTGCCTTAGCAGTCAGTTGCCTTAGCAGTTCGATCACTGGCCTTTTTGATAATGGTGTATTGTGCGCTATCCACTATGTTATGAAAATAACGGATTCAAATTATTCATCGCCTTACTTGAAAATCTAAGGTGTTTAACATGCTGAAAAATGTATATTTCAATTGAAATATAAAATCACTGTAATAGCGAGTTGAAAATCCCTTATTCAATCAATTTTGAATTTCCTGTTTCCTTACATAGGAATTGAATGTTTTGACATATAATTCTGACAGGACCTTAGTGTCGTTTTATCGCAAAACAATATCGAACCTACCAGTGGTTTTATCAGTATAAAACAGCGAGAAGACGTTTTATCACTATAAAACTGACCTGATTGGTTCTCTCGTTTGAAATTCTGGCCATTTGATTGGTTCAAAAATAATGAGGGAAAATAGTCGCTCATAAATGAGAGAAACCATTTTGCCTGGAAATTTTAGTGAGTTCGATTTGCGGTCTTATTATCTGCATTATAAAACCACGAAAGCAAAGCTTAAGTTAACTTTAATATTCTTTCATACGACACAAAAGTTTATTTTTATAATCAATCCAAGTCATACAAACTATTATCTCAACATTTATCTGGAGAGGTGTTGTCCCTACTAGAAATGTATTTTTCATCATACCTGCATCATAATACTTGTTTTATGAACTAAAAAGTGTGCGAAATCTCAAGATTAAAACATGCCGTGTTTTAAATTGCTAGGTAACAAAAATAAGTCTAACTTTCATATCAATCATATGAACTGTCAAATAAGCTTGTAAACAACAATTGCTATATCCATATCAACAAGACGTGACATCAGATATCATTACATACCTGATTAGATTAATTGAAATATAATCGCGTCGTGCCCTCAAATTCGTTGCGCATACTTTAAAGGCTCACTTATATACTTGTATCATAATATACTATTTCCTGCCTCTTCTGCCATTATTTTATGTTTGTTCAACTTTTTACTGTATTCAGATCATACCATAAATTAGAAAAAAATTTGGACTTTTTCGGTTTTTATGCAACAATGCGTTGAGATTTATTACCATATCTTATTTTTATATTTTTTATATATATTTTATATATATATATATATATATATATTTTATGATACTAAAATTTTATTATTATTCTTTATATTCATTATTATTATAAATATTTTTGCCCCACGTTGGGCACCAAATTGTTATGAAATAATGATAGCTTTTAAATAATAATTGGTAATTTTTCCCCACGTTATTGTTATTGCCCCACAAATATTTTCTCCCTGTATAAATATTTTGATTTCGATTTTGATATACCTCTAATACTTATGTAGGCAATTCAGCTCCGCGATGGGAAGCCAATTGTTATATTGTGATATGATAATAGCTAATTGTTATGAAATAATAATTGCCAGCTAACGTTACTGTTTTCTCGCCACGTTGTTGCCAATTATTATTACTTTTCTTACCACGACTAATCTCAGTTGGTACGCCTTCGCCACAGGAGTCGGTACTGGCAACAGAGCCACTGCCTGTCTAGATGTCACTCGAACTATTTCAGTTCAGTGTTTATAAATGAGATTTTAGCATATCATTGTGGAAAATAAACTAGAACTCATCAAAAACAAATATTTCCTTTATTCAGGAAAACTTATATTAACCTGGCCTGCGATAGATAACTTATAACTATGAGCAATTGACAAATTTTCATAAAATACTGGAAAAACAGTGATGGATATGTAAATATAACCTCACTTTTTCTTTTGAGTTGGAAGAATTCTTTTATAGTTCAATACCAAATCATAGAGTTCTTCAGAGATACGAGTTATTTTGTGAAGTGATTCAGTTTGTGATGTGCACTAAAAGAGTTTATACCTGGAACTGGAATGTCGCTGATGCAATACCTGGCATAATCTGAATTCCTGTTTCATCCACTCCTCTCAGGAACTCACCATTTCAAAAGGAACCATCCAAAATCCACGAAATCAGCTTGGACAAGTTTTCATGTGGAGAACCAAAAAAAGGTAATCTTCTTTTATCCTTGTTTATTTTGTGTCGAGATTATTCAGAGGTTGTATTGGTTTTTTATTGTTGAAAAACTACCTTCTCATTATTGAAAATCCTAAATTTCTTTCTTTCTAATTTCTTCACGTGGCTTCCCTTAAAAAAAAAATTAATCTCCCTCTGGCTTTGTTTTCTCTTCACCTGGATACCATTTCTGTTTTGTCATTTTTATTTGAATTTTCAAAATCGCGCACTTTCTTGTCGAACTTTCACTATTTTGGTGTTATTTGAGAAAACTTATGAACTAATATATTTTACATTTCTTATAAACTAAATACAATATTTGATGATAATCATCTTTGACGTTTCTCAGTTCCTCTTTTCCACAATTTCAAATCTTTTATCTCCTCATCTCTGTTCCCTGATTGGCTATTGTCATCAAGAAGTTTCTTGTTCTCCCATTGGCTATTTTTAGTTAGATACAATTTCATATACTGTATGTTTCAAGCTTATAATTTTGTTGATCACATTTAATTCAAAATGATTTTGTAAATCTAGACTTTTTTGTTGTATTTTGAACAACATTTTGACAATGTATGAAAATGATTGCATTAAAGTATTTGCATATTTTTACCTATAAATATTTTACAGAGGCTTCATAAAGGAAATAGAATCTCAAAAAATGTAAAACAATTTCTCATGGACTACTAACTATTAAGTAATTATTATTTTTGTGTTTTTTTTTAAGAAATTTTTTCTTTTTCATCTTTAAAATATATTACTGGTCCTTCCTAACATAACAACATATATATATATATATACAGGATGAGTCAAGTGAACGTCTCGGACACTCGTGGCCAAATGGTATATGTATGTCAATCTGAACTACATTTAAGAAATAATAATTTGTATACAAGGTATTTGAAAAGAGCATGACATATCAAAGTTATATTTTTTCAAATGTATTTTCTTGCATTTTTGTATTCTTTGAGAAAAAATAAGCTGACTTTGCTAAAGAATCCCTATACCTAACTCTCTGCGTTTGTGAGATATTCAACTTTTTCACAAAATGTAATGTTGTCAAAGATATTCAATATCATTGAATTAGCCACGGCAGGTGTACGAAATTTTGACCGGTCACTCAAATCCCTTTCAGCTAGTTACTGTGGTTTGAGTAGACGATCAATAGTATAGTGTGTTTTATATTATCAGGAACACTTACCGCATATTCGAACTCCAATAACTTTGTTATTTCAAAAGAACACCCTATATTTTTCAACGTGACAATATTCACCTTTTCATTTCCTTTCGAACCATATGATATTTCCCTATACCTAAATGTGGTGCTTCAGGAGTTATCGAAGCCTTTTCGAAATCCAATGAATTTTTTGAATTAACATTATTTCATCTAGTAGCCTGATGTCATATACTTGAGTAATACGTTCAACTTGTTCCAAGCAGACTCCTGTCAAATAGCGTGTTCTCAGATTTGAGAAGTGAAATGAAAAGTTTTACACTTGAAGAAAGAATCAACATGATTTACCATTGGAGAGTATTGAGAAAATTGCTTATTAGCGTTGAGGGTTTATGCACAAAAGTACTCAGATCAAGAGCATCCTGATAAAAATTTATATGAGAGATTATTTGCCAGATTTCGAGGAACAGGAAGTATCGAGTACACTGTTCGTGAGATATCGACTCAATTTCGAAGTTTGGCAATATGTGATTGACAATCCCAATACCAGTACTAGAGCCATTGCTAATGCAACAGGTATAAGTCAATCGAGTGTTAGCAGAATTATTAGAAAACACAAATATCCTCCATACCACATTCAGCTGCGTCAACATCTGAATGGAAGGGACTTTGAACGCAGGCTAGATTTCTGTTTATGGTATCTTCAACGAGTTGGCAAAGAGAGAACTTTTATGAACATATTTGATTCACAGACGAATCAACCTTCCATAACACTGGTCTGGTGAATCGACATAACTTTCATTATTATGAACAGTCGATCGCCAGAACCGGTGGAGTGTTAACTCATTTGGTGGAATCAAAGGAGGCATCTGTATGGCATCTGTATGGAAGGAAATTTTTAAGATTCATTAAAACAGATTTTTGGAATCTTCTGGACAATATTCCTTTGACTGCGAGACAGAAGATGTGGCTACAATTAGATAGTGCTCCGGCACATTTCAAACGTGTTATCAGGAACTATCTGGATAGAAAATTTAACAGATGAATGCATAGGGAGAGGTGGTCCTTATAACTAGCCATCGAGATCGCCTGATCTTACACCCTTGGATTTTTTATGGGGATATATGAAGGATATTGTATACAGTACACCACCCACTACTCCAGATGATATGAAAGTGAGGATTAGAAATGCTTTCCAAACAGTAACTCCAAATATGATAAAAAATGCCAGAAGCTCATTCGAAAAAAGAATTACAGACTGTACTGAAGTAGATGGTGGTCATGTCGAACATGTATTATAATTTTTTAAATTTTCCCTTAAACTTTAATCTGTCATTATTGTTTTTTTTTTAATAAAAACCAGTAACCCCAAAAATAGTAGATACAGGTGGACCGATATAAAATGCTCTAAAGAAAATGAGCTGTGAGTTGGGAGTGTTCAAATTCAATTTGCTAATAATATTGAAGAACTATTCTTCAGTATCTACATCAGCTACTAGATGAAATAATGTTAATTAAAAAAATTCATCGGATTTCAAAAAGGTTTCGATAACTCATGAAGCACCACATTTAGGTATAGGGAAATATATGGTTCGAAAAGAAATGAAAAGGTGAATCTTGTCACGTGGAAAAATATAGGGTGTTCCATTTGAAATAACAAGTTATTGGAAAAAGTTCGTGGGTAAGAGGACAGGTATAAGACAACAACGCAATTTTAAGCCGACGTTTCGTCCATATATTCAGACTTCTTCAGGGCAAAAAGTTACCAAAGTTGTCGACCACAAAGAACGATTTGAAATGTTCGCATTTCGATCGTGATATACTCCATACACTACTATCGTCACAACTCGATAAAATAATATGTGTTTATTTTTCACTGGTTATTCTAACACAATATAAATATTCAACCGCTGCCTTTCAGGCTTCTAGTCAGCTTATTTTTTCTCAAATAATTCAAAAATGCAAGAAAATACAGGGTATTCCATTTAAAAAATATAACTTTGATATATGAGGCTATTTTCAAATACCTTGTATAAAAATCATTATTTTCAAAATGTAGTTCAGATCGACATACATATACTTCCACAGACCGTTTACTGAAAAAAAGTACCATTTGGCCACGAGAGTCCGAAGGCGTATCAGCTTGACTGACCCTGTATATATACATTTCTTTTGTTTTGATTTTATTTACTTATATCTTTGGATAAATAAAATTTTTTTAGGAGCCAGCAGCTTTTTTGTAGAGATATGCGTATGTTGAGAGTTGTTCTCCATAAAAACTTTTTAACAAAAAATTAAACCGACGAAAAAATCAACTGAAAAGTAAAAAATAAAATAAACCTTCTCAGTCTAAATGATAATTGAGCTCCTAAACTAATGTAAGTAACTGATTTTGAGTCGGCGCCAAACAAACAATTATCGAAGATCATTATCTATGAAAGAAGTCATCAAAACGCAGCCGTGCATCTCGCTGCCATCATTTTACGCTTCACCTAATTCAATTGCTAGTTTGTTTGGCGCCGACTCAAAATCAGGTACTTACATTAGCTTAGGAGCTCAATTATCATTTAGACTAAGAAGGTTTATTTTATTTTTGCTTTTCAGTTGATTTTTTCGTCGGTTTAATTTTTTGTTAAAAAGTTTTTATTTTTTACTTTTCAGTCCCGTATTTCGTCGGTTTAATATTTTGGTAAAAAGTTTTTATTTTTCAATTTTTTGTGGGTAAAATCTACCAATTACTACCTACTCGTTTTTTGATTACTTCCAAAATACTTACTTACCCACCTTACTTCAACTATTACAAGTTAAATAATATGATTATCTTCTTTTACTATTTGTTGTAATATAAATTATATTCGTTGTTCTGGTTAGTTTATTTCATTACTTTGTATATCATTCCATCCTCTCATAAAATATACTGATTTTGACGGAACAAGAATAATGTCAGTAGCGATCTGTCATTGTCAACTACGTATGTGTGTGCTAATGTTCACTAGTGAAAAATCAATTATCCCCCATTTTTCTACCCGTAAGGGTGGCTAATTCCTTCCGAAATCCAAATATAAGGTATACCCTATCTATTAAAAAAAGAATCAGCCAAATCGAAGAATCCAGTACAAAGTTGTGCCTGATAGAATCGGTCAACAGACCAGAATTCAGAGGGTGAGTGATCAATATTCTTCATTTCGCTACCCTTAGGGGTGGATTTCTTCTTTTGAATTCAAATGAGACCAAAGTCGAAGTACACCCTATCCACTGAAAAAAGAATTATTGGAATCGGACGCCTCAGTAAAAAGTTATGCGTGATCATACATAAAAAAATATGATGGAAAAACACAAAATATACGGGTCGAATAGAGAACCCCCTCCTTTTTGGTTTCGTCGGTTAAAAATCGGGAAAATAACTTGGAGTTGAGAATGTGAAGTATTTTCCAGACATATAAGCAGGCCTGGACTATGAAACCCAATAGCAATATGTTGGTCTATATTCATGCTAACTCCCATATAACAAAAATTGGTGTACCCGATGACTAAGGAAATTAATTCTACAGTCAGCATTCAGACTAGCAATTGAAGATAATACCTTTTCTTGCCACGAGTTTTTATATTATTATATAATTGGAAAACCTTTTCTGATCAATATTTCAAATTATTATTTTGAATTACCTTTTTTTCCTGAATAGTTATATTTGTGCCTTTCACTCTGACGAGGGGTCCAGACCATGGAGTATATTCAAACGTGGTGGTACCATTGAAAGTCAGGGTAGTTCCATTTCGTAGATGAAGTTCCAATGTAATGCCAGCAGGTACAATGAGATTGGAAATCTCAATATCTGTACATGAACTAATAACCGTTGAAACTTCCGAAAAGTCTGTGATTGTGCAATTTGATTTTGAAGCTGAAGTAGTGGTTAATGAAGTCACCACAAAAACGAACAGAATCCCATTTAGGAAACGCATTATCAATGCAATAATTTTTTCTCAAGAGAACTGAACGAGTCTGAAGTTAACGCAGGAATAGCTCAGTAACTATCACTAATGAATAATCATGATTGAAAATAAGATAATTAATATTTCGAAGTGGTTTTTTGCCTGTACATAATGATAAGTGATTCAATTATAAACTCCCACTATGCGATGTTGAAAATGTTGACGTGAACTAAAAATTCCTAAGAATGCCATATAGTAGGAGAGCCCGGCCGATTTATACAGGGTGGGGACTTTAACTGGAACTAATTCGCTAGAGCCTCAGGATAAATATGTGGATAAAACGCAAAAACATTTCAATTGAGATTTTTTTCAGGCTTTCCAAAAATATTAAAAAAAACTCTTGAAGGGTGAAACTTAATTCCACTTATTTTTTTTTTAAATGGGATAATACTACTTGTAACACCTTGTTGGAAAGCTCTTTAAAAAAAATTGACTGCATTTTCGTTCAATTTTAATGTGATAGTTGATTTTTAATTAAAAAAAAATATAAAAATTAAAAAATAGATAGACCATAAAATTTGTCTAAAAATTTAATTGAGCGCATGCAAAGTTAAACCTACCTAAAGAGGAAAAATTACACAAGCTAAAAAATCTGTTTGCGAAAGTTTATTAAAGAAAAACTAAAATAATAATAACATAGTTTTGTGTTTTGATTTAAATAAAACCTTACGTTTCTTTATTGCTATTTTAACAATTGTTCAAAATGTGCACCATTTACTTCGTGGCAAAGAGCTACACAATGATTTGATTAAAGTTCTGCTGATCAGTCGAAATTTCAAACACTCATCCGACATGGTAATTCGCTCTCCCCGTCGGTGTTATCGGAAGGGCCATCTTTCAAAATGGCATCTACGCTTAATGGAGTAGGATTTTCCTCAAACCAAACGTGTTCTAATATATCAATATCTAATATATCAATACCCAGCCACGAAAAGGTAAATAACTGTATATTTCCCACCCCTTTATCGCCGAGATTTATATAAAATTGTTAGCGTTGTGTTCCCGTGTATGTTTCCGGAAAAATATTATACAAAAACCGGCTTGAAATAATTGTGATTTTAAGGGTTTTTACCTTCTTTTGTTATTATTCTTGGGGATGGAAGATATAAAAAAAGAGACTCTTTATTTGGTTTAATTGAGATTTGCACCTAGAAAGTAATATTTGTCAAGATGCTATCCTAGCGCTTGGTTATCTGGGTTTAATGAATATTATATCCAGATAGCTAAGCAGTTGAATGTGCCCGGGGAAAAAAGGTAGATGTTAAAAAAACGTGTCTGGTTATTAATCAATAATAATAAATTTCGGCAGGATTTACGCCGGCACAGTTCTCCTTTTATTGGATATGTTTTCATGAGGAACCATGTAGAAAACTTTAGAATCGTCCGGGGGTTCAAGATATATAAATCGACCGGGCTCTTGGACTAATGAGCATTTTGAGCATCCCGAATCACTTTCATTTACAGTTAATATTGCTTGTTTGAAAAGACGTACGAAATTCTAAATTATGAAGGCTTCCAATGCCCTCCAATGAGGCATACCACATGAACACTACGATCAATGTGTTCTATTTTCGAAAAGCTCAATGTCATTCGATGATATGCAGGCAAACTAATATATCAATTGAGTTTATAGAAATGCACCTGACATATTATGAGCCAGACACTATATGAGCTAGTTTATTCGCTCGATCTCTCTCTTTCTTTCTCTTCCAAGATCTTGGCCTTTTCCCATCAGGAAGTTAACCATGTCCGAGGGCCTCGTGAGATTAAACCTCACTTGCCCCCTTCTTAGGGCACCCTGAATGTCTCACTCAAAGTGATAACACAAATGCCCGAATTTTCCACAAAAAATGTTATTTACAATGCACGTCAACCGGCAATATGACTTTTAGAATATCCTTTGATTAAACAATTAAAGACCCCTTCTTTCGACAAATCCGTTGTCATCCAGCCTGGTTACTGTCGTAGAGAAGAAGGAACTTGTTATCTTCACAAACATTTAGTTAACTACACATAAATATTGCTATTTTTGCAATGCACGTTTGTAAACGGCAGGACATTCACATTTCACATATACTTGACTCCTAACCTAAGAACGCCAACAGTCCTCGACCGTGGTTAGGAGGCGGATCCTCTAAATCGTGTCGGTTGATGACAATATTAACATTAACCTTTTTAATCGCATGATGATAAGCAACTTCTACAACGGCCACATCGCAGGTTATTTGGATGCTCAGGATTACTGCATTGCCATGTTACTTCTACCACAGGCACGTTACCGGCCGTAGAACTAATAGAAACAGGCACGTTGCAGGTCACTCCGTACCTAAATGACATAGAGAGAGAGAGAGAGAGAGAGAAAGAGAGAGAGAGAGAGAGAGAGAGATAAATATACTTTATTGTCTAAGAACAACTTTCTTATTGACAAAGCTTGTTAAAAAAATATAGTTTGTATAATTTAAACAAAAGAAAAAAAGCACAAGTACAAGAATCACATAATTTGAACATAAGTGTCATAGAATAAAAATATAAGATATTACCGGATAAGATAAGCTTCAACATATAGGTGTAATTGTTAACAATATAAAAACATTAATCACAGCAAGGTTTCATTGTAATATTCCTCAAGATTGTAGTACGCTTTTGTTTCAAGGGCTTCTTTAACAATGTTTCTGAACTTCTTATAGCTTTTTTCCTTTCTGATTTCGTATGGTAAATGGTTATACAACTTTTTACTTTCATAGAATAAAGAATCTTTTGTCAGACTTGTTTATGGAACAGGAAGAGGTATTTTATTTTCTGTTACTTGCCTGGTTACGTAATATGTATGTTCCGGAATTTTGACCATATTTCGTATTTTGTAAATCAGACAGACAGTTTCTAGAATGAAAATACAAGTAGCAGTGATAATTTTTTCTCTTATAAATAATGGTCTACATGACTCACGTACTCCCACCTTGCATACACTGAATGAAAGAGTTGTTGACTGCAGAATCCCCAGAAAGACACACCATATCTCAAGTGAGATTCTATCAGGGAATGATATACAATTTTTGTTGTGGATGAACTCAGTTCATTTGAAATGATTCGGAGTACATAACATCCTGAAGCCAATTTTTTTGTTAATGCTGAAATATGCTGGTCAAATTTTAGTTTATTATCGATGGAGATTCCTAGGAATTTGGATTGGTTTTTATTTTTAAGAATAAGACCATTCAAGTATAAGTTATCAATATCAGAACTGAACGTGAGTAGGTTTGTTTTTTTGATATTTAAGCCCAAGTAATTTGCGTCGCACCATTTTTTTACTTACAAATCACTAGTAATCGTTTCTTTCATAAGTATACTATTTTTTCCATGCCAAAGGAGACTTACAGTTTATTGATACACTTAAAAATATTGCATTACTTTGTAACTTCACACACAGGCATGTAACATGTCATTTGGATACCCGCCACTGAAGATGAGCAACTTCACACCACATTAAAGGTCACCGAGGCACTAAAAAATAATGACGAAATTCAGCAGTTTCCTCAGCTGAATCTCTTCCAAGATGGATCTCTAGTTCACCAAAGCAGCGCACTCACTGAGGATGTGCAACGATGTTCCAGGTACCATCTACATCTGTGATGAGTTACATATACCTGTTCAGTTGTTGGCCAAGCCCGTATGTTGAGTAATAGGTTCTTCTTTCACAGATTGATTTGTTTAAAAATATGAATGGGACGTTCATTAAATCATGGAATCATCTGCGACTGAAACATAAACTTTAGTCACTATCTTCCATCGTTCAAGATAACCTCTTGCGGGGTATTCATGTTGAAAAGGAAACCATTCTCCATTAAATATTGAATAGAAATATTTTTCTGTGAATTGAAAAATCCACGATGAATATGAAGTTATTTTTTATGAACATTTAAAGAAAAAAAACTTTTTAACAAAAAATCAAACCGACGAAAAAATCAACTGAAAAGCAAAAAATAAAATAAACCTTCTTGGTCTAAATGATAATTGAGCTCCTAAACTAATGTAAGTAACTGATTTTGAGTCGGCGCCAAACAAACAATTATCGAAGATCATTATCTATGAAATAAGTCATCGAAACGCAGCCGTGTATCTCGCTGCCATCATTTTACGCTTCACCTAATTCAATTGCTAGTTTGTTTGGCGCCGACTCAAAATCAGTTACTTACATTAGTTTAGGAGCTCAATTATCATTAGGAGCAATTTATTTGATAAGAAGGTTTATTTTAGTTTTGCTTTTCAGTTGATTCTGTTTAATTCTTGTTAGAAAATTTTTATTTTTTACTTTTTAGTTCCGTATTTCGTCGGTTTAATTTTTGTTAAAAAGTTTTATTCTTCAATTTTTTGTGGCTAAAATCTACCAATTACTACCTACTTGTTTTTTGATTACTTCCAAAATATTTACTTACCCACCTTACTTCAACTATTACCAGTTAAATAATATGATTATCTACTTTTACTATTTGTTGTAATATAAATTATTTTCGTTGTTCTGGTTAGTTTATTTCATTACTTTGTATATCATTCCATCCTCTCATAAAATATATTGATTTTGACGGAACAAGAATAATGTCAGTAGCGATCTGTCATTGTCAATTACGTATGTGTGTGCTAATGTTCACTAGTGAAAATCAATTATCCCCTATTTTTCTACCCGTAAGGGTGGCTAATTCCTTTCGAAATCCAAATATAAGGTATACCCTATCTATTAAAAAAAGAATCATCCAAATCGAAGAACCCAGTACAAAGTTATGCCTGATAGAATCGGTTAACGGACCAGAATTCAGAGGGTGAGTGATCAATATCCTTCATTTCGCTACCCTTAGGGGTGGATTTCATCTTTTAAATTCAAATGGGACCCAAGTCGAAGTACACCCTATCCACTGAAAAAAGAATTATCGGAATCGGACGCATCGGTAAAAAGTTATGCGTGATCATACATAAAAAAATATGATGGAAAAACAAAATATACGGGTCGAATAGAGAACCTCCTCCTTTTTGGTTTCGTCGGTCAACAACTATTTTCTCGGCTGAAGCCACGCTAGATATTGAACTACAGCTTTCCGGAAAAGTAGCTGTTTTCTGTTGAATGTTCATAAAACTACTTCATTTTCATCATGGATTTTTCAATTCACAGAAAAATATTTTTATTCAATATTCAATTGAGAATGTTTCCCTTTTCTTCTTTGTCAGTTTATTAGATGGCCCCTTTATATGGAGGTTTGATTGCTTCATGCATGGTGTCTCTTGCCATTTTTTGATGAACTTGTTTTGCAGCAGTCCCTTCATGTTTGAGATGGCCATGCTGCTGGGTATTTTCAAGATTGGTTCTGGTCCGACTGGAGACTTCGCGATTCTGTCTTCTGGGACCCATATGAGACTGACTTTCCTTGTTCAAGATAAACTTTCTAAGGCGTGTCTACACTCGGACACCAATTTGTTTGCGATCTTATTTGATCGTAACACACTAATTTCTGGGAAAAATACCACAATGTCCATAACCATGAGAAAAATAGTTAGATTTTTTTCAATTTTTTTTTTCGAAGAAGTTTGCCCAAAAAAAATTCTCAAAGAAATGTTTCAACACTGCGGAAACCGAGCCAGGATGTGACGTAACAAGTTCAGAACTATCGCCGATCGCTGAGATTTTCAGCGTTGCCAAGCGTTATTCATAATATTTCTTTACAATGCATGCAAGCCGAAAAAATAATGATATAGCACGCGGTATACATACATATTATTCAAGAATAATTAAATCAAGAACAGCTATCATATACGACGTCTTCACTTCAATATAACACATGCTGACACAGGTAATGTTTTATTCATAGGATGAAACTGAATAAAATTTCCTCAGAAGTTCCGCAAAATAGTGACACTTGCAACTCGCCAATCGCCAAGAGTGCAAGGAATTACAGGGTTGCCGAGCGTTATTCATAATATTTCTTTACAATATGAGCAGACCGAAAAAATAATGACAAAGCACTTGGTATACATACAAATTATTCAAGAATAACTAAATCAAGAACAGCTATCAAATACGAAGTCTTCATTTCAATATAACACATGCTGACACAAGTTCTGTTGTATTCATAGGTTGAAACAGAATAGTGATACTGGCAACTCAGGGAAATGCCAAATCAATGGACTTATGATGTCAAAAGAAGCGCCAAAAACGCTGTGTTTGAATGTCTCACTGAATTTGAGGGTTTTAGAGCAGCGTTTACCCGAATACTACACAATATCTTTCAGGAAAAACAATGCATACATAATATTCTATCACTATATTTCAATTTCAAGCACATATGAAGCAAATTTGTGAGTTTGTGATCTCGCCTATTGTTGCTTTGCTAGCCGAGTAGGTAATAATAAGTTTATTCTTCTTCATATAACAATACCATACATAGATAGTTTACTCAGATAAAACTAAAGTCAACAGCTCCCATGAAGTTTTCTTGTTATGGGAGGATGACAGTAGTAGGCCCTCGGCTTCTATTGTCGAGGTTTTCCTGGAAGCAAGTGATTATAGCATATACTTCGGTCTGGAATACTGAGGCATATTTGCTAGGGGAACGGATATTTCTCTATCCCCCTGAATCTTGATTCATCGGTATACCAGGTTGATCTGTAGAGGGGGGTCTGTCGAACGCAGCGTCTTTCCATTCTTTCCTCGTGGGGATGGCAATATTAGGCCCTTTTATGAAAGTATATTGAAACCAGCCGGATGCTATCTCTTTCCATTAATAGAATTGGACAGTCCTTATTTGTCTTGTACCAAAGAGCAGAGTGTCCATGGTCTGCCTCAGTGCCGAGATGGTAGTCCTAGTAGAAGGTGGTAGCCTTAGAAGAACTTTTAGAGCTCTGGTAGGCGTCGTCCTCATGTTATTTCTAGACACGCCAGCCGTTGTACTTTATCTAGTATACTTCTAGACTTGCTCTTAGTGGGGGTAATCGCCGTACATATCCAGTGTGGAGCTTTAGGTTTTAGGCCTCACGAATTGTCGAAGGCTCTTCTGCATGCCCAATAGGAGCAGAGAGCCTTCTTGGTGCTTTTCAATCTGTTCGTTCCAGATTAGCTTGCAGTCTATGATAACTCCCAGGTGTTTGGTCCGGTTTTTCTGGATTGACTGTCAACCCTCCAGCAGAACACCACTGTTCTACTCTGCCAAGAGCTTCCATAATGATTTCTCTAGAAGGTTTACCGATTGGTCTTGAGCCATCATGACTTGGTCATCTGCACATGCTTGTGTATACAGTCCCGACTCATTCAGCTCCGTGATGAGCTCGTTGACCACCAGGCACCATAATAGGGATGACAGAACTCCTCTCTGTGGACACCCTTGTGATACCTTGGCAGCTACGGTTCTCCCGTTTGGTTCTGCTGTAACCACTTTCTGTCATCATGATAAATATATAATATGTAGAAAGAGCTTCAAGAAGATGTTCATATCCTGAGGACAAATCTGAAGAATATAGAAGCTCAGTTTTTGTTGTGAGTGTTCTTGATACAAACACCGATAGAAGTAAATGATTCTTTTTTAACCGACAAAACCAAAAAGGAGGAGGTTCTCTATTCGACCCGTATATTTTATGTTTTTCCATCATATTTTTTTATGTATGATCACGCATAACTTTTTACTGAGGCGTCCGATTCCGATAATTCTTTTCTCAGTGGATAGGGTGTACTTCGACTTTGGTCCCATTTGAATTTGAAAGATGAAATCCACCCCTAAGGGTAGCGAAATGAAGGATATTGATCACTCACACATACGTAGTTGACAATGACAGATCGCTAGTGACATTATTCTTGTTCCGTCAAAATCAGTATATTTTATGAGAGGATGGAATGATATACAAAGTAATGGAATAAACTAACCAGAACAACGAAAATAATTTATATTACAACAAATCGTAAAAGTGGATAATCGTATTATTTAACTGGTAATAGTTGAAGTAAGGTGGGTAAGTAAGTATTTTGGAAGTAATCAAAAAACGAGTAGGTAGTAATTGGTAGATTTTAGCCACAAAAAATTGAAAAATAAAAACTTTTTAACAAAATTAAACCGACGAAAAAATCAACTGAAAAGCAAAAAATAAAATAAACCTCCTTAGTCTAAATGATAATTGAGCTCCTAAACTAATGTAAGTAACTGATTTTGAGTCGGCGCCAAACAAACTAGCAATTGAATTAGGTGAAGCGTAAAATGATGGCAGCGAGATGCACGGCTGCGTTTTGATGACTTCTTTCATAGATAATGATCTTCGATAATTGTTTGTTTGGCGCCGACTCAAAATCAGTTACTTACATTAGTTTAGGAGCTCAATTATCATTTAGACTAAGAAGGTTTATTTTATTTTTTGCTTTTCAGTTAATTTTTTCGTCGGTTTAAGTTTTTGTTAAAAAGTTTTTATATTGATGACAATCAAATGAATAGTTCAAAGTTAAAAAGGAAATATACGTCATTGCGACCACAGGGCTGCCCCGATTATTTTTAACTATGGGCAGAATGTTGACAATTTTTCTAAAATAGATTTGAACGTTAAAGATTCGAAATGAAAAACGGAAAGATGAAAAAACACACAATTTTTTTTCAATTCACGGTGTTTACATACATCCGTTTACCTACAACTTCGAATATTACTTGATTACTCTCGTTTCTGATGTTCATCGTCTGTCTCAATGGGCTTGGAGGTTCTCCACGACGTTTTGATCGCATGTATCTGAATTGATCTTCAGGTGAATACTGACAAGCTTAGGTGCCACTTGGCATTGCATAGGTCTGTCGGTGAAGTGGTGCATGTTATTTCGCCCGGTGCAGTGTGCATATAGTTTCGCGCCTCTGCAGTCCGCCAGAACAAATAATAGCGTTTTCAATACATTCCTGACTACATGCGTCATTGGCTTCGATGCAGGCGGCATCCACATAATTTGATGGTGCTTAGTCCAGGGGTGGTCAGCAATTCCCAATTTTGACATTTTCCCACATTGAGTCCATTGTTTGTGTTCTGGTAATCTCACGTATGATGATAGGAATGTTCATATCCACATGGAACTTCATATATACAATTGTGTTAATGTTGGTTTTATTACTACACTTCGTGGATACCATCAAAGAAGTTGAACTTGGTCCAGAATATATTTTGATCAGCTTCGACATGGAGAGCCAATGTCCCCAAAGAGAAATCCTCCCTTAGCATTATCAAAAGGAAACTCGAAGAGGATTCACGAAAGGACTGACCTTCCCGTTCAAGCGATATTGGAATTACTGCAGTACTGCCTACACACCGCATATTGCCAAAAAAGGACCAGTTCTTCTGCCAAGACGATGGACTTCCGTTGACATTTTTCCAAGAGTGGTTAGAAGCATAAGCTATACAGGAGGCAGAATATAATCCAAAATTGTTCTAAAAACACGAGAATGATATCTTCATCATATGGGACTACGGAGATAAATACCTTCAGGGTTTCTCATCAACAATAAACAGCATGAGGGAATCCAGCAAGATCCCAATGGAAACGGAATCCAACAGTGCCTCACCTTTCCTCGGGGTAAGAATACATAATGACATCCATATAGAAAAAAAAATTTGGAGTTGCTTTTTATTTTTTCGAAATATATGTATTTTCAACTCTTTAGTTCTTCGTAATAATGGGGTTAAGTCGACATTCAAAATGAATTTGACTCATTCATCTTGTATATCATCTTGTATATATATATATGTAAAATAGGACATTTTATATTTAGAATCACTATACATAGAGTTGAATTCGAATTGTTTGGATTATAATCGCGGACGTGTACATACTCCTGACTCACTTTGTATTATATATAAAAACATCCAAATAGGTTCAGATCAGGCAAAAAGTTGTATTTAGATTGGTTGAATGATCTTTAGAGAAATTTGCAGACATACATTCAAAGTCGATAAAAATCTAATCAGAAAATTAATTTTTGTATATATGTTTTTATTTTTTAACTTGTTATCAAAAATATAAATTTTTCGTTGGAATGACATCTCTTTATCAGAATTCCGATTGTTGAATGAAAAATTCACTTCCACGGGCATTTTTGGAATATCTTATTTTCTATAAAAATATAGACTTCTTCATAAAATCTGCAACTTTACGGAATTCTGGACGAGCATTGTTTTTGGTCACGGGTTTGTCAATATTTTTTATTTTCCATTTATCTTATTTCGATCTGCATGACTTTAGATTTCCATCAGATCTTCTAAGAGAACTGTTATCATTTATTTATTTATTTGTCAACTGATTTTATATTTGATAGTAATGCAAATGCGAAGGAAAAATTGTGAATTCAATTTATCGATTGCTATCTACTATTTCAACGAGGCTACATTTTTCATCAAAAGATAGAAAACAAAGAACAATGGATCATTGCTGCAGGAATTTTCATACAGAAATTAAACTTATTACGGTTTCGCACCTCAAAAGGAAGGAAGTAACCCTTAAATAGTCAATTAAAATGGACAATATTTAGTAAATAGGCACGATTAATTAATTGAAATATTCCGAAGAATTTCTAACCTCATCATGTTGTTTCTAATATTAATTCCCCTTTTATTTTGATTTTTTTATCCAACTTCAAATATAACACTTAATCATTGAAATATGTTATATTCTGTTAGATGGTAGGTATTGTTTTGTGAATTTAAAGTTGCTTGAGAATGATGGAACGGTCCATTTCGAGCCAAATATATTCAGTTTCAGAGGTGAAAAGTTAGAATATCTGGATAATGTTTGGATTCAGAAAAACACTGTAAGGCTGATATTATGAAAGAACTGAAAAACTTCATTAAATTTATATTTCGAATACCGTTTACATAAAATATATAAAAAACAAAATCCTGAAAAAGAAACAATAATTTATCGAGAATAATCCAATTCGAACTCCTTCATCAACTTATCAGCTATCATTTTAGCAATCGCTAAAGAACTCGTAGCACCTGGACTAGGAGCATTTCGACAATGAAGGATCCTTTTTCCAATGTGATGTGTGCTGTAGTCTGCGTTCATGTCAAAGTAGAAATCATCGACTAAATTTCCTGAAAAATTTAAAATAAAAATAGCGATATACTGCGGTCACCAAATTGGTTAATTGACGGAAAATATGCAAGAGGTACATTTGAAGGATACATTTATCTACGGTGAAAGTACTGCATTGGTTTCGGACAGACTGATTCTTTGTATGAGTACGACTCACAGTTTCCTCAGCCTTGGATATCTTCATTATTGAAGTAACCAATCATGAATGCAATCTGAATGCCGCGATGTCACGTTCGATATGACCCAAAAGAACGCATCGACTTGCCTCTTTGATAAATTCATATATAAACAATACTCCTAAAATGTTTTTGAACATAAAGACTCACTTATCGTTTTTCATTTAAATATTCAATGTATCTCCAACAAAATTGATGAGTATCAATATACAGGGATACTATTTGGCCAGCTATCATTGTCGAAGTATAAACCAGCATGGTGGAGTTTGTATTACCTTAAAATCGAATATCGAGTGCCGAACTATAACAACTTCAGCATTCAACCAAGAAATTCACTCTGAATTTTGTGCCCTTACACCTAGTCTGTAAATTGTAGTTATTGCTTCTCATAGATCCTGTATGTGTGATTTTCAGCTTTATCTTAATCATCATCATGAAAAGCTCTTATCTGAGATAATGACAAAAAAATTCAAAATTATTTTAACCGGCGATTTCAACGTCAATTTCAAATCATGATAATCTGAGTTGTTACAATTATTGACTATTTTGAAATCTTATGGTCTCGAAGTCACTGAATTTACCAGAGCTACCCTCAAGTCGGTATCTTGTATTGATAATTAATCACGGACATTATACACGAACATGAGACACTTTTCTATCGGACCACATGGGCAATTCATTGTATCAAAAGTCGTACTATTATTAGAAGGTCTTTCTCGAGTAAAGAATACAAACCTCAGAAATTCTATAACTCAAGCTAACTGGCAAATGTTTTACGAATCATTGACTGATGTCAAGCAGTCAGCTTACAGTATTTCAATGAATGGTTGTTTTCCCCTCAAATAGACCACCTGTAAATTGGTTCAATGATGAACTAATAACAAGCGGAACATGCTGTCGACAGTCAAAATAATCGCCAACAATACAAATCAACCTGAAAGTTGGTTATTGGATATGGTGCGGCTTTTTATAGTCCATCTCCCCCTCTATTAACTTTTGAAATGGTTCGACGTAGAACAATGGGACGGAAACCATTTTGAATGATCTCACCAATACTACTCTTTGAAATGAAAGACATTGTGATTGCTCGATAGATGGCGCGGAGGGGCATATCAACTTAAAACATTTCAAACAGCATGAGGGGTCAAGTGGCACATCGTTGAAAAAATAACTAATTTTTTTCAACCATCTATTGTTTTTAATTTCGTCAGAACGTTTTTTCAAAATATGCATTAGAACTGTCAAGTACAACAAAATTTAAAATGCATATTGTGAAAAAATGAATTAACAAAATTGAAAAGAGAATTGAATTATCTTTTCAACGATGTACCACTTGACCCCTATGTTATTTAAAATTTTTAAGTTGATGTGCTCCCCGCGACATCTATCCCTTTTCGTGGGAACCAAAACATGAAAAAAAAAAAAAAGCACGATGTCTTCTATTTCAAAGAGTAGTATCGGTGATATCATTCAAAATAGGTTTGGTCCCGTTGTTCTATGTGTTAACAGGGGGGGCTATAAAGAGCCGCACTGTATAGAAATTTGAAGGCCGACTACAGACACTCTATTACGTCTACGAAAAAAGCAGCCTATGACATTTTTTTATCAACACATACTAATATATCTAAGGATGGCTGGCGAATCATTAATTTTGAATATAATAAAGAATAAAAAATAAGGATAAAACATATTTCAGTCTGACGATTTTTTTAACACGCTTTTATTATTATCTTCACTTGTAACTAACAATGTAATCAAATCTTACAAGTTAAATTTGACCCACTTCTAGTTGTCCGATTAACGTGAAATTTGGAAGGTGTTCATAGTTCCCGTGACAATGCATTATGGAATTTTTGTTGGAGAACAAATCAAAATGTCAGCTCCAAGATGGACGTGATTTGTGTTTATGGTCCTATTCTATCAAAAATTGGTGTGTGGGGGTTTTCAGGGTCGAAGATTATGAGCTTTTTGTAAAAAAAAAACAAAATGGTGGCTCCAAGATGGCCGATGATCTCTGTGATTATGCTCCGATTCTATTCAAAATTATCATTTGGGGGGTTTTTGGGTCGAAGTTTATGAATTTTTGTCAAAATTCACAAATTCAATATGGCGGACGATCTTTGTGATGATGGTCCGATTCTATTCAAAATTGGCATGTGGAGGTTTTCGGGGTCGGAGATTATGAATTATTTGTCAAAATTCATAAATTCAAGATAACGGACGAGTTTTGTGATTATGGCTTTTATTAGCTTCAATTGCAACTAACAAACAATGTAATCAAATCTTGAAAGTCGATTTGAACCTACTTCCAATTGTCATATCGAAATGAAACTTGGTATGTATATGTATGGATGACAATACTATAATTTGGTATCTTGGAGCTGATCTGATGATGGAGCCAGGATGTGAATAGAGGAACTCTTCAGTGGCTACTAGTGAAATATGGTGAATGCTCTGAGGCCGTTCTCAGCATAATTTACAATTTAAAGATATGGCAAATGCACTGGTTCTCAGTATGTTCCAAAATTTAGTTATTAATAACTTTCATCTCATGTGGATGAATCAATCGAAGAGTTTTTCTCCCGTAGTCTTTTTTAGTCTTCTGTAGCAATATGGACTAAAAAGTTAAAAATAAAGTTATAGTGTGGAAAAAGTCCAGTCATTGACCAAACATTTTTCTTTTGTATAAAAAAGCGTGTGTTCTTCACTCACTTTTCATAATGATATTAATTTAACTGATATCAAGCACCTCACACTTTTTCACACAAAAGACACTTTTTTGGTCAATGACTTATTATTTCCAACTTTTTAGTCCTTATTGCCATATATGCGTGTTTTTTAGTTTTTCAAACTATAATTTATTTTCAGTACGATGCCTACAAAATAATAAAATTACTACCAAATACTTCTTCACTACTTCTGATCTATTAAGAAAATTGCCTTCTCCAATCTTGGTTTTTTTTAGCTCCAACTACTCCAGTCGAGGTATTTTCAGCTATAAGTAGAGTGAAAAATTCTGGTACTGAAGATGCTTTCGAACTAAATGCGTTACTAATTAAGGAGATATTCTACTTGAGCCATTTGTTGATCTTATAAATAAATGTGCGTTGGGTATTTTCTATCTATTCAAAATCTCTAGAGTATACAAAAAAGAAACCCTGAGTTTTGAACTATATCGTCCAATTTCAATATCAATATATTTTCCAAAATTATAGAAATTATATTGAAAGACAAACAAGCAAACTATTTTTGATTAAATAACTTCTTGTACCACAATCAATATGGTTTTCATCAGAATAAGTCCACATTATAGTCTGATTAACAGTTAAAAAACGGGTTAATTTTTGTTCCCGGTCCTAAACATATGTGCGATAGTTCATTCGATTCGGAATGACGTCTAAAAAAATGTATCTCGAGCATTTATTAGCACATAAAAAATTGCAATTGTTATTGACAAAATAAGATGAAAAAAAAAGATATTCGTTTGATTTTTAAGAACTTTTGAAAAAAGGTTCTTAAAGAGGAGGAAATTTACAATAAAAAAGTCCCGACTGCCGGAATTCTATCTCCATTATTTATAACTTTCATTCAACGCCGAAAATAGGTCTCTGCGCGGCCTTTACTGCATGAGCGCAACACCGCTGGAGACAATATTTCACACAATTTTTTTTTCATAGTATTTAATATCATTTTAAAAGTTTGAAAGAATTATGGTGTCATCAAAATACTTGAAAAAGTAAATCCCCGTTACAAAAACATTTTTATGTCGATTTTTCAAAAAGTTACACGATTGTTAATTAACTAATTTTTATCCAATCTCTGTTTTTACAAAGGTCGACATCAAAGTTTAAATAATTAACCTATACATTTTTTGCTTCTTGAAGCCCTTCTTATATACATACTCAACAAGATCACGTGATAAAAGTTTATTAAGTTTTGTATTTTGTTTGTTATGATTTTTTTAAAGGAACAAAAAATGAAATATTAAAAAAAATTAAAAAATATTGTTGACAAGTTTTTGCATCTAAGAATGGCATTAATCAACGTAGGAAAAAATTGTTAAGAAATTGTTTATAAACAAATAGACAAGTATAATATTTAAAAAAAAAAATTCTTACCATTTTATTGTGAAGACAAAATTACGATTAAAAAAACCTCAAATGAATTTTTTAATTGTTTATAATCGTTTTTTTTTATATTTCGTGTGTATAAATAATTAATTAAGAAATGTATTTCTCTTTAAAAATCATAATTGGCATTTCTCTATAGGTTAACAATTTTTTTTAACAATAATTTCATTTTGAAAAGGGAAACATTCTCAATTAAATATTGATAGAAAGATGATTCCACATCTGATTTTATGAACTACAAGAACCGCCATATATAACAAAGTACTGAAAAAAATTGTAATATTTAAAATGTTATAAAAAATTAAAGAAAATTTTTTTCAGTACTTATATATGGCTGTTTTTATATTTTTTTTACTTTCAGGAATAAAATAAACCGACGGCCACAAATTATTTATACCAAATTGCTAACTTAATGAACAATTGAATTAATGATATAAAAAAAATATTAAGTATATATAAGAAGGGCTCCAAGAAGCAAAACATTTATAGGTCAATTATTCAAACTTATGTCGACTTTTGTAAAAATAGAGATTGGATAAAAAATAGTTGATTCGTGGTTTAATCAGATAAGACCACAAATCGCACTCGGTAAAATTTCCAAGCAAAATGTTTTCTTTAATTTCAAAAAATTTCGAGCGATTATTTTCCTCATTTTTTTTGAACCAATCAAATGGCCAAAATTTCAAACTAGAGAACCAATCAGGTGAGTTTTATAGTGATAAAACGTCTTCTCGCTGTTTTATAATGATGAAACCACTAGTAGATTCGATATTGTTTTGCGATAAAACGACACTAAGGTCCTGTCAGAATTATTTGTCAACACATTCAATTCCTATATAGGGAAACAGGAAATGCAAAATTAATTAAATAAGGGATTCTCAACTGTGATTTGATATTTTTATTTAAATATACCTTTTTCATCATGTTAAAAACCTTTTTAAGTAAGGAAATGAATAATTGAAATCCGTTATTTTCATAACATCAACAACAATCCTCGTGGACTAGTAGATAGCGCACAATACAGTGGCCGAACTGCTAGGGCGTATGACTGCGAAGCCAGAGGTCGGCAGTTCAAGCCCCGGCGACTTCAAAATTTATTTTTCAAATTTAACTTTTTGTATTTTTCCACACAACAACGCCACACAAATCCAACCACAAAAACATTTTACACATTTTATCACCACATCTCAATTTATTACACCCCAAAAACCAACACAAAAGCACACTCACCAAAATCACCATCATATTTATTCATTATTTCAAGTTGGCAGATGGCCCTAGGGATAGGGCCATTTCTTCATAATTACAAGAGCCTGTGGTCGATACACTCCAACATAACACACACACAAACAGCCACTCCAATTATTCTAAACGAGTTTTTTGCCATTTAAGCCACTTTTTCCCGGAGTATATCTCAGAACTCTCAACACAAAAGTAAAAATTTTCAATAGGATTTTAATAACGAGAAAATTTGTTGTAATTTTTCCCATTGAAAATTTAAATATAACATGAATTCTGGTAATTTTATCCAGTTTAAAATGTGATTCGGGAAATATTCTCATCAAATATCATTCGCGCTAGAGGATTTTATCGCAATTTTTTTTTAAATGTTTTCTCAAGCATTTTGCAATTTAACTCGTGCAATTTGCGGCCTTATTATAAATTGAATATGTGGCACGTTAATGTGATATAATATAACGATTAGTATTATCAGGAATAAAATACATTTTACTGCGGCGGAGGAGTTTGGAAAAAGGATATATAGTATTGCTTGGTATTTCGTGACGATTTCTACCAGTCAACAACTACCGCAAGCCGCGTAAAGGAACTTCGTTCCTGACGGGGGTCCCCCGACCCCACACGTTTTTTTTATAGCTATTCACGTGACATGCAGGTAATACCTGTTGATTATTACTTGACATTTGTCTGTTTCTACTCAGTTCCTCCTGACATATTTGTTTCCTTTTTTTCTTTTTCTTGGATTTATATTTTTCGTAAATACAATACTCGATGTTTCTATATTTCCTTCCATATTTCTTGGTCATGAAAATTTCGAGAAAATATTCGTAACTTTGAATAACATTTCGGAAATAAATTGGGCATTTATTGTCTATGATATTATGAGTAAAAATTACCAGTTTTTTTCATTGTGTGAGGCAGTTCTAGAGATATTCCGCCAAAAACATGTTCTTTTTCCCTCTTTCACCAAAACCACTAGAGCTATAATTATGAAAAGGGTTATTAGAAGTTAACTTAAATTCACAGAAAAACTATAGCAATGATTTCAGCTTATACTTTTTGAGAAATTCATAAACATAAAATGGTTAATTGTACGAAAATTATAAAATGTTTTCGAAAAAAAAAAAAATATTAATTTTGTTAAAACTCCATAGGCATTACCTTGCTCATCCAACGCCTGCGCTCTCACACCAGCCGGTCCTGGTTCGACGTCCTCATTTTTAATCGAAGGGAAGAATTTTCGCAGTTCGCTCACTTGCAACGGAGTGTATAAAGATTTTGTTATTTCACCAATACCGGCTGAAACAAACTTGAAGCCCATCTTCAAAAATCCTGGATAGAAGACGGCGTCAATCAGTTCTTTAGGATTGATATCAGTCCACCTGAAATAGAACGAAACCTCAACAGAATTTCTGATAGGATGTGAAGCAGTTGCGGCCAACCTGGTCCAGCCGATCTTACAATCATGGTATACAAATGAGTGCAAAAGTTTTTAGGAGGTGATTCCTTATCGAAAATGAAAGGGGGTCTTTCATGTAAACAAAAGCTCTTAGGCCTTTCCTTGAAAAGTTACACGCTTACAAAAATGAGAATGAAAAATATATATTTTTTTACTTGAAATTGCTGAGGAGTTGAAGGAATGGCATTTTGTGGGCATGTTCTACCAATAAAAAAGCTACCTATGAATATTTTTTTAATTTTGTTGTGATCTTTTAGAGGGGTGAAACATGCAACCCCTATTCCATATTTCACCAGAACTTTTTAACGAAACAACATTTCTCAATTTATGTGTTGGAAAGAACGATTCATTGCAAAACTTCTTCAACTCCTGTGTTGTGTCCGTAAAAACAATAGTTTACTGATAAAAAAATAAAATGCAACATTATGCATGAACGGATCCTCTGTAAATGGAATCGAAAAAATCTAGTCACGTTTTGTTTGTACAACTTGAGACTTCAATCCTGGTATTTTAAAATCGAAAAAATCTAGTAGGTGGCTGTCAAGTCGCTTTGATTTCTATGTGGTAGTTGAAGTTCAATTGTGTCTTTTGAATCTTCAATATGAATAATTACACCAACGCTGAAATGGCCGATACGCATTTTATGTATGGTCGTGCCAATGGAAATTCTTTGGAAGCTAGACGGCTCTATGCGCGTGATACCTCATCACACAATTTTTGCACATCTCCACCAACGTCTCTGTGAAAGAGGGACTTTTCAAAAACGAACAACTGATTGTGGTCGTCCACGAGTAATAAGAACGGTGGCACTGGAAGAAGAGATTCTCAATATGATTGAAGATCGTCCGGAATTAAGTTCAAGACAAATTGCTAACACACTTAATGTTAGCAATAAACTAATCTGGAAAATTTTGAAGGATCACCAATTGTATCCCAACATATTCAACGAGTCCAGGTACTTTTGCCGCGAGATTTTCTCCATCGAGTAGACTTCTGTCATTGGAGTCTTCAAATGATTACCCAAAATGCTCAATTTTTAGAAAACGTAATATTCACTGACGAATCCAACCTCTCAAGGCAATGGATTACAAATGTCCATAACAATCATCTATGGGCCGAAGATAACCCACATGCAATTCAAAAAGGTCGGTATCAATATGAATTTTCACTTAACGAATTATTGGCAAAAATATTATTGGACCGTATTTTCTACCGTTAAGGCTAACTGGTGCAACTTATACAACTTTTCTCCAGAAGCATCTTCCCATTTTACTTGAAAATGTTCTACTAGCTATTCGACCACGAATGTGGTATATGCACGATGGTGCGCCTGTCCATTTCAGCATAACTGCTCGTCAGTACTTGGACTCAGAACAGGACAGAACAGAACAGGACCTCAACCTTGGCCTCCCAGATCTCCAGACTTAAACCTCTTGGACTTTTTTATAGGGTGTCCTTGGTTTATACGACCCCCACTGAATGTGTGAATGATTTAAGGAATCGCATCATTGCAGCCTGCAAGACAATCCAAAATACACCAGGAATATTTCAACGTTTGCGCCAGTCTGGTACATGCCTACATTAAAATTGAAACAAGCGGAATAACTTTAAAATTCTACGATTGAAGTCACAAGTCGTGCAAAAAAAAACGTGACAGCCACCTACTAGATGTTTTCGATTCCATTTACAGAAGATCCGTTCATGCACAATGTATTTTATTCTTTTATTACAAAACTATTGCTTTAACGGACACAACACAGGAGTTAAAAAAGTTTTGCAATAAATTGTACTATTCAACATATATTTTTAAATTGAGAAATTTTGGTAAAAAATGGAATAGGGGTTGCATGTTTCACTACTTTGAAAGATCATAACAAAATTAAAAAAATATTCAAAGGTAGCCTTTTTATTGGTAGAACATGCCCACAAAATGCCATTTCTTCACTTCAATTCTTCGGAAATTTCAAGAAACAAATTTTTTTTTTTTTTTCATTTTTGGAAGCCTGTAACTTTTCAAGGAAAGGCCAAAGAGCTTTTGTTTACATGAAAGACCCCCTGTAATTTTAGACACCCCGTATAGCCACCACAGTACTGAAGGCTTGGTCCCTCATGTTTTAATCTCAATGTATGAATTTCAATGATTTTTCCCAGCAAGTTGAAAAGCTATTTTTATACTCACTTATATCCTTCCCGTTGGAAAGCTAAAACAGCATTTGGTCCCAGCCAAACGCTGCCGTCCATCCGTGGCGTGAAATGGGCACCTAAAAATGGGAGTCTAGGATCTGGTACAGGATAAATATTGCCATTGATCATTTTAGCCTTTTCTGGTTTGAGCAATAAATATTCGCCTCTGAAAGGTACGATCCTTGGAGATCTCGGACATCCCGATAATTCAGCCAACGTATCTGAATGCAAACCACCACATGTGAGAACGTACTTGGTCTTGACGGTACTCCCAGACTTAGCATCAACTAGAACAGGATAATCCGCATCATTTGATTCCTTGAATCCATTCACCTGCAATAAAAAAAAACGAAAACGTTTATTGTAGAGCAAGAGCCTATATCGATATTATAATTACCTCGAAATTGACACGAATATGTCCACCATTTTCTTCGAAGTCCTTTCCGTATTGTCTGGTCACGAAACCCCAATCAACAATTCCAGTATGTGGCGACCAGAGTGCCTCCAAGCCAGTGCAGTGGGGTTCTATTTTTTTAATTTCCGCCTCCCCTTTCAATAATTTCAAATCAGGAACCCCATTTTGCCTACCTCTATCTTGTAGATCATGCAACCTCTGGACCTCCGTGGGGTTAGTTGCAATGATGAGTTTCCCAACTTTTTTGTAAGGAATTTTCTTCTTGTCGCAGTATTCATATGTTAAATGGAGACCTTCCAGGCATAGTTTTGCCTTTAGAGACCCTACAAAAAAAGATAACGTATTCAAAACAGTCCTCGACGTTTCTGTTAGGTACTATTTTGGAGATTATCTCTAGTCTCTGAATCAAATACCCAGAAAAATCCTACAAGTAAGATTACACCAATCAATAGAGATTTTCAGCTCTATTGGCTCTGTGACAAAAATAGTATCAGGAAACTGACTCTTTAATCATACGAAAGACGACCCTCAGTTATATCCTGTTATTTCCTACTATCAACTATCATTGCTTAATTTGTTATAAACATTTAAGAGCAAAAAATCGTATTATTTTTCAACTAATGAAGCAATGTCGACGAATTATAGAAAATCATAATGCGAAAAAAATTAACCCAAGCACTCGATCGGATTATTAGTAACGGAGAAAACCCGGAAAAATTAGATTCATAACACTGCCATTTTTCAAGTTGTAGCGCAGCCTCTCCGCGATATGTACTTCATGTATAGAACTCAGGCGCTCTCGGATCATTAGTTTTTGCATAAGTAATTGCAATTTGAATTCTTCAATGCACTTTATTGGAGCAAGCCTGGATGCATCATAGATGGTCTGATTTCAATTTTGCAGAAAGATATTGCAAGTAGAAGTGAGTACTACAAAATGTCTATTTTTATTTTGCCGCGAAATGGTAAGGAATACTTGCAAACATGACCGAAAACGGGCGAGCGTGTGAAAGCGCATGGGAAGTAGTGGGGTAGGGCCATAGACAAATTAAAAATAAAGAGACTGTTTGAAACATCTTGACCACCAAGTTTTTGGTACGGCCAGTCGCGCATGGAGGCGCTGCCCGCAATCCACAGACGACTGATGACATGATAATTTTCCAATTTCGACATTTGTCAGAAAATGACAAACACGTAATAATTTCAGAATAATTCTACTGTTGTCATCGAAAAATTAATTATAGAAATTATACCATGGACTTGAATTATGAACCCAACGTCGAAAATGGAATGTTTTGTTATTCGAGTTGACGCTGAAATTCCTCGAAATATTCTTTCACAAGGTAAAATATAAGCTGCTTTTCACAAACTGATACTTATTTCCATCCATCAGTTGCAGAATTTTTTTCACAAACTGGTACTTATTTCCATCCATCAGTTTCCATTTCCTATCACCATTTGAGGAAGTACGAAGTACATGGTCTCCTTTGTGCTAATAAATTAACAAAATTATTGAAGGTTTGTTGTGAATGTAATTTGTTTTTATTTTGGTTGATTTGATGATAAGCGACTGAAGAATATTTTTAATTTTGTTGTTTTTTGGTGTTTTAAAATTGTTTTGTCTGTAGTTGTACCTTGTCCTAGATACAATAAAATATGTTTTCCTAGATACAATAAAATATGTGTTCAGCTCATTATTCTTGTTTTATAAGATGTTTAATTTTGTTCTTGATATGAAATAAAGATGAAACTTTATTTTAACCACGAACAAACTAACAGATTCTACGAATCGATTACTGTATATATTTTATTAGTGATCGATTTGCCATTCCTGTATTTCATACGATACAACCATTCATATGGAATACAAGAATGGCAAATCGATCACTTATAAAATATATACCATATCAATCATATAAAAGTAACGCATTTGAAAAACCCGCCTTATCTCAATCAGTTTTACCAACTGTACTTAGTTCGGCCAGTTGCGAGATATGTCGCCACTGTCTAAACGTGGTGCCAACTTTTACTGCAGTTTTGACAACTCTCTTTATTTTTAGTTTCTCTATGGGTAGGGCAGCAGACGCGGGGAAGCGTATATGTATAGTAATACAAGCGCGCTGCCCACAAGTTATGAATCTGCTGCTCTAACCCTACTACTCAGCAGCTTGCACGCGCTAGCCCGTTTTCGGTCATGTTTACAAGTATTTATCACCTATTTATTTCGGAGCATTTTAACGCGAAATGAAAATAGACGTTTTGTAGTACTATATATATTCTACTTGCAATATGTTTTTGGAAAATTGAAATCGGACCACCTATGACGCATCCAGGCTTGCTCCAATAAAGTGCATTAAAAGACTAATGAGTAAATATCAATCTCTACTGTGCTGCAAAAATCATGCGCTAATACTTGAAAAATGGCAGTGTTATATTTTCTTTAAGTGCTGATTTTTCCATTTATTTCCTGTTTTTCTCCATAACTGATGGTACGATCGAGTCGTGTTAGGGCTCATTTTTTGCATTTTGATCTCTACAATTCGTCTATTGAGAGTATCGAGATTGCTTCATTAGTTTTAAGGATAAAAGCGAAAAACGAAAAAAAACTATTTTTTGCTCTTAATTGTTTATAACAATTTAAGCAATGATAGTTGCGAGTGGAAAACAAAACAGGTTATAACTACAGATTGTCTTTCGTATGATGGAACAGTCGGTTTCCTGGTACTATTTTTGTCACGAAAAAATCTCTAATGATTGGCCTAGATGTTTTCAACATATTACAAAAACCTTTGAGATTTGGTGTAGCAGAAACGAGGGAAATAAAAGTGGTCCAAATTTAAAAAAATTGCCGACGTTTCGACGTGTATTTATCGACTTCTTCAGGGCTTCAAGGTCTGCACAGCATCAGTCCCATACGTATTTCCAATGAAGTGAAAAATCCCGGATTTTCGACCATTATGTAGAAATTGTGTGCAGACCTTGAAGCCCTGGAAAAGACGATAAATACACATCGAAAGGCCGGCAATTTTTTAAAATTTGGACCATTTTTATTGTCCTTGTTGCGTGACATGGATTAATTATCGATTTGGAATGACTAATTAAATAATCATGCCCATGATTGAATATGTTTTATAAAGATTCTCAAAAAATAATATGTAGTTGGTCTTTTTTCACTTTATCTATATATATATATATATATATATATATATATATATATATATATGTGAAGAAATATGCATTCATAGCAATGCCACTACAGATGTACGAGAAGTGCCTTACGGAGCTAGGCACTGCCGGATAATTCAACCTCAACGTCGTTATTGCAAGAGCATAAGATCTCAACAATGTTGCAAGATACTAACCACCATAAAATAGAAATGATTTTATCCACTGGGTATCTCAATAATTATATCCCAACGTAATAACTTCTGTATATCGCAGAGATGTACAAAATTGATATAGCCATGTTGACTAATTATATTTCAAAAATGTCATGTCATAGATGTGTTTGTTTGGAAGGTGTAATACGTTATGAAAATATTTTATGATAGTCATAGAGCGTCCATAGTGATGGTGGAATAGATGTAACACCCTGTATGGTGTTACTGTTTTGTGATTATAGTAGTTTGGTCCCAGGATAATTTTAGAAATTACAGTTGTCCCTTAAAAAGAAATCATACCTCTCATGAAGATAGATCGTATTATTTAATACAGTATTTGGGGGCAAGTCGAATTGTTACAATGTAACTGAGTTAATCATCGGATGTTTGATGCTTGAACTCAAATAAGAGGCCATTGTATTATTGGCAAACAACTTCGCTGGCGGTTTGTGCCGAGTCGGGAGATGTTAAAAAGCTAGAATTGTACTTTGGCCGCGTCTCCTGAGCGGGGGACGGGTGGAAAAGGTTTTCGGCATGTCGATTCCGAAAGTTCGGACAGAGTGTATGCGTCTCATGCGCTGCATGCGCGGCAGGCGGCCGCGGGACACTAATGATTATCCGAAATGAATCGTCAGGAATAACGGTATCGACATTTTGTCTTGAGTTTGAGTTTGCATTATATTGAAATACGGAAATTGAGTTGGGGATACTATACGAGGGTAACAGAATTACCGGAGGTCGGGAAAATGTAGCCGGTTATGAAAGGAACATTGTTGTACACTTGGTGAGTTGCGATGCTGTCAGTAACTATGAAATAACCTAGTACAAAGCTTACATTAGATTACGAGGGTGAGCATTCATATATTGGAACATGGAAACACTTGAACATTTGATATTTAAACAACTTATAGAAATTCTATAAGAGGCAAATTTTACTGCGCTTGACGAAACAAATTTTGGCATATCGGAGTATATGTGCTCTTTCATTAGAGTATTTTGGCTTAGATCATTATTTTGAAGTAGATGGTTTTGTTTTATGTAATTATAGTTTTGATTTATTCCCTATATTTCACCTTATATTTCATTTTGTTGATGAAAGTTTGGGTTGTAACATATTTTTGAATTCAATATAAGTGTTAAAGTTATGTTTGTGTATTATTTTAGGGGAGGGTAAAGGAAATAATTTGTAAAAGTCTAGTTGATTTTTTTTATAAGAACAATAAAGCTTTTCAAGAAGACAGACTAAGTATTGAACGAACATTTTATCTAGAGAAAACTTATTGAAAAAACTGCGCATTTGTGAAGCCGCAGCCGAGCCTCCTTCTGAAGGACAATTGCTGACTAAAATAGATACCTGGAAATGTCTGGTGCAGGGGAATATGAAGGAGGTACAAAGAGAGACATCTCAGTTTCCCCAGACAAATATGCCTCGGTGTTCCAGGCCGAAGTATATGCTATACTCACATGAGTCCGGGAAAACCTCGACAAAAGAAGTTTACAGTTTTCTGCTGGGACTGCAAAACAGCAATTATGGCGTTAGGATCAAATTGCTGTCCGAGTCTAGAAAGTTCACCAAAAATAAAGGAAGTCAGCCTCATACTGGTCCCAGAACACTCAGGTGCTTCTGGAAACGAAGAAACAGATATACAAGCAAAGTTAGGACCGAGAAAGACTCCAATCGGACTGAAACCATTCTTGGGAATACCCAGCCTCATGGCTGTCTCCAATATGAAGGGATTGCTACAAGAGCAGTTCAACAAAACATCGCAAGATATAATCAAAGCTCCATATAAAGCGGCCTTCAAAGAAACTGACGAACATGCAACTCAACAGATGGGATATCAGGAGTGTGACTGGGCTACTAACGGGGAACAATCACCTGAATAGGCACATGGAACTCATCGGGATCACACATGATCTTCTATGCAGATGCAGCCAGAAAGGTGACGAAACATCATCGCATATCCTCACTGAGTACCGTGGACTGGTGCAAAAGAGATATTCAGCTGAAGAAACTGCTTAATTTCGTCAGAGAAATTGGCATGCCCAGCTGAATCTCTGAACATGTGGGCACACAAAAGGCTCGAGTAGAGAGTACTACTACGTGCACGAAGTTCTCCAGAACCAGCTCTCCTCATGCTTAAAGGAAGAAGCTAACGCTGGCCTTTCCGTTCTCCATTGAAAACCTAAAACATACCATTCGGGGAAAACCAAGGCGATCCAGAATTTCCCCTGTCCAGAAATGTTCCTCTAGATTTAAAGATGGCCTGTTGTGGGCAATGGTTCGGTATAGATTAATTCCAGTCTTGAAAACAAACGAGTAGGTACTTTTCAAGGTATTCGTTTATTGGAATATTTATTGACAAGACGTTGAAAAATAGATCTTTAGAATGTTGGGAGAATTGTATGTCTCAAAAAAATAAGCTTGAAATGAACATTATTAGGTTTTTTGGTCTCTTCTAAATACATTTTCTCAGAAGTTAGTACTATATATTCATACCTACCTGGTTTATAATAAATTCCAGCATGAATGACACCACTATTGTGTCCACTTTGATGGAAAGCTAGGCTATTCTCTTTCTCGAGTACTGTCATTCGTAGTTTGGGATTCCTTTCCTTTAATTCTCGGGCAGTTGCTACTCCTACAATACCACCTCCAACTACAACCACGTCGTAATTTGTCCTGAAACAATACATATCAACTGATTGAGTGATAAAATAGAGTAAGTAGGTACGTACATAATTTAATTTCCACCATTGATTAAAAAATTGAATATTATTCAATCCCATTGAGGAAATAACAATTATATATATATATATATATATATATATATATATATATATATATATGTTGTAATGATGGGTTGTTTATATGATTTTTAAATTTGTATATTTTTGATAATTTATTTCATGGATTATAATTTCTGAGTCCCTATCATAACAAATGACAAAAAAAAACTCCGGCTATGTTATGTTACGATTCTCTTTTTCAACCTCTTTCACCTTATCCCAGCTCAGTCAGGTACGCCTATGAACATGAATCACTCCTTCCCAGTAGCCGGTTCCTGTAATCGGTGTTGCCTACTATGGCACTGACGATTCGATAAGGAAAACTGTTCAGTGGAGAAAAGTGAGGTTAGAAATTGGAAAATAAACACCAGTTTGCAGAGAATAATCAACTTCGTTGGTTTTTATTCAAATCAAAACTTATAAATACCCTACTCTGCGATAGCAAAACAATGATATAAAATAGTGCAGTTTGGATGTTTGTGACAATGAAAGTTTAAACTCATTATCAGTCTTTTTGCATAAAATGTTATGCAAGTTCAACCCAAAACAAAGTAACCAGTGGTTTAGGTACGTAAAAGTTATTGGTTCAATGTGAAAGTTGCACTTTGATGAGTTCGGATATTAGTATACCTTGTTGCTGCCTTTCTATTTCTGGGATCTCAATGACAGCTCACATGCAATCCTTCAAAGATGTATTCTCTAGATCAGGTAGGTGGAATTTTTGTTGACTATTTACTTCTTCAGTTCTGCTTTTCAAGAATTATTCTCGTTCGGGATTTTTTTATAACGGGTTTTCTTGTATTATCTATAATGCTCTTCTTAAAATTTTCAACGTGGCTTCCCTTTTGACCTTTTTTCAATATCCTCCGAACTTGTTATCCTGATCCATAGCAACACTCACAAATTTTTATTTTTTCACAGATTTCCGAATTTGTATCACTTCCTACCGAATTATCTGCTGTTTTAATTAATATTAATGATTTTATGAATGATATCTAATTCTTACATACTATTTACAAATTCATATAAAATTATATTTTTTCAATTTCTGCCATTACATTTTATTGTATATCATCACTTTTCCCACACAAACCTTTCGAATCCCATTGGTGGGTTTTCTGTTGATGTGAATTGTCATACAGGATGTTCAAAACTTATCTATACGTTGATCTTACTTTAATTCAATGTTTGCTATAAATTTCAATTTTGATATGGTTTAATCGTGGATTTTTATTAGATATATCGTTGGATATATAATTTCAATATCAGAACTACTTTAGGAATGCCCTCTTTATAAATATGTATCGACTGGAGCATAGTATAAGGTTCTATAGTAGTGAAAAAGGTAGAGAAAATTGTAAAATAACATAGCATTAACGATGATAATTGAAATACCTAATAATAATAATGATAATTCTAAGTTTATATATATATATATATATATATATATATTATATATATATATATATATATATATGTATATAAATATATTTATATATAAATACAAAACTACAGATAATGCAGGCACTATTTTTATATGCACGTAATTCATGAACATAGAAACCAGATATTCAACCATTAATATTGTAACGGAAATCACGAAAATACCCTGGGTACGCCCCTGTGCTGGTTGCCGATGACATCATGCTCCTCATGTTCGATAACCGCCATTCGAAAGTTCGAGAAACGGCCGTTACCGATGATGGCATGCTCCAACTGTTCGATAACTGGCTCTAGAAGAAATACGACTGTTAGCGATGACGTTATGGAACATTCCCGATCGACACTGTTCTGGAAATTTCCCTTCTGTTTCTCGTGTTTGATGGCTGGGCTTGGTAGTTT